>PISX010027624.1:0-22741 GCA_004024625.1 Mellivora capensis | reverse complement strand
TGATTTAGGGCTCACTCAGATCATCCAGGACGATCTCCTTTCATGATTCTTTTTTTTTTAAAGAATTTATTTATTTATTTGACAGAGAGAGATTACAAGTAAGGAGAGAGGCAGGCAGAGAGAGAGAAGAGGAAGTAGACTCCCTGCCGAGCAGAGAGCCTGATGTGGGACTCAATCCCAGGACCCTGAGATCATGACCTAAGCCGAAGGCAGAGGCTTAACCCACTGAGCCACCCAGGCACCCATCCTCTCATGATTCTTTTTTTTTTTTTTTTTTTAAGATTTCTATCTATTCACTTGACAGACAGAGATCACAAGTAGGCAGAGAGGCAGGCAGAGAGATGGAGAAGCAGGCTCCCTGATGAGCAGAGAGCCCGACGCGGGGCTCGATCCCAGGATCCTGGGATCATGACCTGAGCTGAAGGCAGAGGCTTTAATCCACTGAGCCACCACATGATTCTTAATTCTATCTTCAAAGGCCCTTTTTCCAAATAAGGTCACATTCATAGGTTCCAGAAGTTAGGGCATGGACACTTTTTTTTTTTTTTTTAAGATTTTACTTATTTATTTGACAGAGATCACAAGTAGGCAGAGAGGCAGGCAGAGGGGGAGTGGAAGCAGGCTCCCTGGTGAGCAGAGAGCCCAATGCGGGGCTCGATCCCAGGACCCTGAGATCATGACCTGAGTCAAAGGCAGAGGCTTAACCTACTGAGCCACCCGGGCGCCCCATGGACACATCCTTTTGGGGGAAACCACTCAACGCACTACAGGGCCAAGTCCATGGGGTTCTCTGCCCTGTACTCTCAGGGTGGCCCATCTCTGTGTCACTCCCTTGACATGCCAAGTGTCATTCGTATTGCTGTCTTCAGGTTTGGAGCAGTTCTGTGCCTCTGGAGTAGACTTTGATGGGGACAAGGACTTTGTCTTTGCTGGTTTTGCATCCCACCCCCACCTCCAGCATCTAATACATGGACTTGAAACACTTGAACTCAGCTGAAGATTCACTATCCTGTCCATTGCAACTGTTGGAGGACAAAGCAGTGGAAATGACAATTGGAATCTAAAATTAATAAGTGCCACAAATGGATGAGATTGCTCATCTGTGGGAATCTTTTCGGAAGGAGATGGTTTGGATGAGTGTTTCTGATAAGACTAGGGAGCTCTTAGCTCCCAGCCAGGGACCTCAGGGGCTCCCCCGGGCCCCCCAAAAGAAGCCATTAATTTAGAATGTGACTAACGAAAGATAGGCTGTCATCTTGGAAAGAGTGACATGTCTATCTCGAGGGTACATTGTAACGACAGAAGTCTTCGGCAGCTGCTAAAGAACATTGAAAAAGCAAGTGTTTGGGAAGAATCTGTGATTGCTAATCTGTCACTGTCAGAGACACAGAGACACCGTGTGTGGCGGACGTGCGTTTTCCATGCACATTCAAGCCACCCCACGTGGCGGGCTCGGGGCAGCACCCAGAGCTCGGACAGGTTTCTTCGTTTGGGCTCGGACACTTCTGGTGACAACTTGGTATCCCAGGTAACCTGACGGCTGGAGGTGAGGGTCAGGGGCAGAGGAAGAGCTGTGCCCTGAGCAGTGGGCGTGAGTGTGCCAGTCACCAGGAAGGTCCACTTTCCATCTAAACGGAGCTGGCCCTCATGGTGGGGTCTTGTGAATTTGGCAAGAATCAGCTGCCGGCATGTGACTGACCTCAGGAGAGCACAGCGAGCAGAACTGGCCACCCCAGGGACCAGATCCTTATCCCTCAACTGTCCTCTGAGAGGAGGCCCAGCTCTGGGCGTCCCACCTCCCTCCTGTCTGCCCCTAAGGTTTGTGGTTCAGGAGGCTGAGGGGGTAGCGGGGCAGGGTGGGGGGAAGCAGCAGCCCTCGGGAAGGGTCTAGCTGTGATGACAGACCCAGCTGCTGAGGAAAGCAGGCATCGAGTGGGGCAGAAGGAAAGAGAAGCGCCTCGGGAACATGGACGCAGTGTTGTAAATAGAAGGATGTGCAGAGCTAAGGTCTCTGATGTTGCTTGAATGACAGAACATTCCTTCCTATAAGCACAGACGTCCTCCGCAGAAAAATCCAGACCAGAACGAGATGGCGACCCGGAAGCCAGACTCACAGATAAGCATAGCAGACGGCCTGATCGCCAGGATGGCTTGAATTTCCCTACAGAAGTTAGATATCTTAGCTCCGCTGGGCCCTAGCAGCAATAAGGAAACGCTCTTGGATTTACAGTTACATTTCATCCTCTTAAAAAGCCTGGGGAAGAATGTGAGGAGAAGGAAGACACGCTGGGCTCCACCCCAGCCCCTCGGCCTGGAAGCAGATGCACGTTCGACTACAGACTTTGTTTTTCCCCCAATTTGTCTCCAAATGAGTAACTCACAATTTCCATTTGCATGGTTCATTTTGTTTCCCAGGGAAGTAAATGATTATTTCTTAGTTCCAAGAAAGTCTTTTCAAGGATGCCAGAGACCAGTAGCATTCTCATCCATTAAGAATGAAAAACTTTTGCTTACAGTAGTAAAACCAAACCTTTTAGATTTGTCTTTTCTCTCCCAGCAGCCCTGGGATGTATAGATAAGTTGGTCCCGTGCCTCTTGGGAAGACAGGTGGGGCAGCCAAGGGACCCAATCTCTGAGGACATATGGCCCATGGGCTGTCACCCCACAGACCTGTGAGGAGGTCTGGTGTGCTGAGCTCTGCTCATCAAGGAAGAGGCTGGGCTGGTTGGATGCCCACTTTCTGGAACTCGGATGGGGAAATGGGGAGACAATCGGGCAGTCAGTAATGGACCCTGCAGAGGATGAGAAATATGATAGAAGAGGGTGATCTGGGGCCACCTGAGTGGCTCAGTCGGTTAAGCATCTGCCTTTGGCTCAGGTCATGATACCAGAGTCCTGGGATCAAGCCCCATGTCAGGCTCCTGCTCAGTAGAGAGCCTGCTTCTCCCTTTCCCTCTGCCTGCTGCTCTGCCTACATGTGCTCTCTATCTCTCTGTCAAATAAATTAATAAAATCTTTAAACCAAAAAAAAAAGAAAGAAAGAAAGAAAGAGGCTTATCTGAGGACCATGATGGGCTTTGAGTAAGTAAGCCCAAGTTGCAAATAAAAGTTATTATATAGAAAGATATATATATATATACAGAGTGGAAGACAAGAAAGCCAGTTGGAAGGTGGAAAAAGCCACAGGTAAAGAAAAGTTGAATTATGTTAGGGGCAAAACATTAGCCTGAAGATTCGGGAGGCACTGGGGGAACCGTGTCTTTCATCCTAGACCATCTTCCATATGTAGAAGTCAACAAGTCCTCTGCCTGAAGTCTTGTCACTTCTCCTGGTCACTAGCCAGATTCCCACCTTTCCAGGTCCATTCCTGTTAAAGAGCTCTGCATTTAAGGTTGTCCCTTGGGCTCCGATGTTCTTTGTATTTACCGGCTCGGGTACCGAGGTATCAGGGCGTCCATGGGTGAAACGGGTTCCGTGGAAGTTTCCAAAGTGAGCAGGACTGCTTCTCCATCTCTCCGCTCATTCCTTCTCTGGGACCTCCGCTGTTGGCTGCCTTTATCCTCGTGCTGATGGCAGCGTGGCTCCCCAGAGTTCCTGGGGGCCACATGCTTCTGCTGGAGGGGATTTCCCTTTCCTCCAGTTGCTGAAATGAGTCCCTGGAGCTCACTTGGATTTGACAACTTGAGTCCCGGACCAGTACCTGTGACTGGGGATGGGCCAGTCCCACCTTTGCTCCCTGGGAAATGTGGTAACTGCTATCATCACTCCACTCCCATTCATTTCAGCCTCTTACTGGCCTAACACCATCAGTGGATTCCAGGGCAATGACAAGTCGAATGTTCTTCCTCTTGTCCTTGCATGATCTGACCCATGCCTGTTTCCCTGGTCATGTCTTGGCCCTTCTCCCTCCCTTTGCACTCCATCCACACTGACCTCAGTTCCTCCCAAGGTCTGAAATCTTTCCCACCTCAAGGGCATCACCCAGGCCACTGGGTCACGGTCTGATTGGAACTTTGTTTACCCACTCTTGCCTCTAGCTATCAGTGACATAAAGTTACAATTTAAAACAAGGGCAGTGTCTCGAAGGAAAAGCAGATGGAGGGAAAATAAGGGGGGAGGGGACCTAATTTAGGTTGGAGCGGGGCAGGAAGGAGCTTTCAGAAAAGGCCCTTCTAAGCTGATAAATGAAGGGTGAGCGCCTCCCATTCGTTTCCTGTTTCTCCTGCTCGACCGTGCTCTCTGACAGTAAGACCCACCCTCAGCTGGTTCACGGCCTTCCCTGTAGTGCACAGGACACTGCTGGCCTGGTGGACACGCGAAGTATGTGTGTATGGATTGCCTGATACTCTGAACAGCTCACGAGGTCAGTTCTTCCCAGGTATCAATGAGAACGGCACAGAGCGGTGAGGCTGCTGGCCTGGTGTCAGCTGGACTTTGGTCTAGGAAGTGGCCTGGCCAGGGTTAGAAGCAAGTCCAAGGGCTCTTCCCTCCTCCCTCCGGGGTCCCCTACAGGGAAGCTACAGGTGGGTCTGTGCTCTAGGTCCAAGAGGCTAAGAACACCCCGGCCTCCTGTCGAACTGGACGCTGTCCTCATCATGTCCCGAACGTTCCCACTCCTGCCTCTCTGCCCCGTTTTGTTCCACTGGACACTTCCCCTCTTGCTGCGTCTGTCCAGATCTTACTCACTGCTCAGAGGCTTCAGATATACCTTTTAGGCTCTGTTGGCCCTTTTGCTGTGATGCTACCGTCTACTTTGTGTTAGGGTTATTTATACCTGTCTCTCTCCTGTCTGTTAATTGCCTCCTTGAGAAGGGACACATCCTCTCTGTATCTGCAATCCTTAGAGCACTTAGCACAGTGCCTTACATACAGCCACTGCTCTTTACAAGTTATAAACCTTGAGTCTGAAGCCTTCTGTCGTGCTCTTCTGTAGACGCGTTTCTAAGACCGTGTGCATCATGGCGCCTCGCCTGCTCACCAGTGCGGACTAGAAGACCCCACGTGACCTCCCGACATGCCCCTCTGCTGACCAGGCAAATCATTTAAGCTCTCAAGGTTTCTTCTTTCTGTTCTTAAAGCTTGGAACCTGTGAGATAGTATACGTAAATAGAAATATAAAGCTATTGTGAAGTTTGACCACTGCCTCTTGAGGGTCCTGGAGCTGGTGGCTTGTCAAACACGTTGATAAGCCAAGTTCTTGTTCCAACTAGCTCCTCACAGTGTTTTCCTAGTTCCTGCTCTTCAGCATCTAAGTGAATGCATGGCTAATGGCCAGATAAGTATGGGGGGAAATAATAACAATAATAACAAAGAATTCCATTCTAACACTATAATAATCTTATACCAAATTCTCTCATGATCCAATTATTTCATTCTTGGTCATTAGGTTATTAACCAAGAAGCCAGACTAGATGGAGCCAGACCACCCATTTCTCAAGCTTGTCTGTTGGCAGAAAGCGCAACACGCGTGCACACACATGCACCCATCATCACCATCCTCATCATCAACAACATCGTGATCATCATTAGGAATGGTCAGTATGAATTCCTGGTGACCGGCTGCGCAGGAAGTAGGCTAGGGCTCTGCCGTGGCGGACTGTATTCTCTGTGGCTTTCTTCCTCTGGGGACCTCTATGCCTCAGGGTTGGCAAGGCTCTGGGCCAGAAAGAGGCTTTCCTTTGCCTCTGCAAAAAGCAGTCTCCTTTCACTGGCTGCATGTGATGCCTGACTGGAAAATGTCTTGACTGTAGTCACGTCATCACTCTGGAGGCAGCTATGAACATCTTCAACCCTGTAAAGGCAGTGTGATGACCCATATGCCTGATGCCCCGTGGGGAACCGTCTGACCAGTTCTATTCATGAATGAGAAATAAAGCTGTGCAGATTACTGCCATTCATTTTACAGGCCTTTGTTGTACTTGGCCATCAGAGAAGAAAGAAATCCCAAGTGAAACTTCCTGTAATATTGAGTTGGAATGACTCATACCCTTGCCTAACTGTTATTAAGCTTTTTGGTGGAATTCTGTCTGGTCCTAATAGAAGTTTATAGAACCTTCACCCTCAAATGCAATAAACCTGTCACCAAGAGGGACACACTTTGCCCCGGAGGACACAGCCTGACATTGGAACACTTGTAATACGCATAGGACTGATATTCTACAGAAGAGGCAAGGGGCTGGGAGTCATTCCAGTGTCAGCTCCGGCTAGCACAGAGGCCACTGTCCAAGGGGAGGCCTGGCCTACAGTGCAGTGAAGGAGGGCATTGGACAGGGAGGGATGGAAGTCAAGGCTGACCTCACAGAGCTTCCCCACCCCACACCTGGAGGTGCCTGTGAGCTGTTAGGCATTCACTTATCCAACCTGCCCTTTCCCCTGCGCCTCCCCCAGACTTTATCACCAATGGGTTGGATACCCCAAAGAACATTTTATTAGAGGAGTCTGGACAGCTATACCCCTGGAAGCTAATAAATGGTAACTGTAAATCTTATCTCAAAAGTACTACATACCCATTGTAGGACGTTTATTTGGTAGAGATAAACAAAAAGAAAAGAAATCAAAGTCATCTGGTGACTCTACCACCCATCAGAAACGCCGTCTGCATATCCGTTAGGTCTCTGCTCTACACGGTCATATGATTTCTTTTTAAAACATAGGCAGATCCGATCCATATGGTTTTGAAACCTGTTGTTCACATGATACAGCATGAACACATTTCCTATTACTTGGAATCATAAAAAAGGGTAATGCATGCGAGAGTATTCCATTTTTAGCAATGTATAACTGTGTACCTTGGAAACCTTCTATTATTAAGCAGTTAGGTTGTTTTAAGCTTCCATGTAAGTAATGGAAATCATTATTTAAAACATTTTTCCAGTTGGATCAGGATAGTAACATTTTTAAGATTTGAATTTATTTTAAACCATGAGGTTGTACAGATTGTCATGTTTTTGTAGCCACTTAAATGTTTCTTTTATGATTTCCCCATTTACTATATTTATATTGATGTGTTCATTTTTTTGAATTAATTTCTAGAGATTTATACTATGATAAAAATATATGTATTTTATACACAAACACACATATATTATACCTGCATATCGTAACTATCATAAATATTGCAATTTATACTCTGTTATTTATTTATTTTTTATTAACATATAATGGATTATTTGTTTCAGGGGTACAGGTCTGGGATTCATCAGTTCACAATACAGTTCACAATTCACCATACTCTCCATTGCACATACCCTCCCCAATGTCCATCACTCGTCAACCCCATCCCTCCCCGCCCCCCTCCCCTCTAGCAAACCTCAGTTTGTTTCCTGAGATTTAGAGTCTCTTATGGTTTGTCTCCCTCTCTGGTTTCATCTTGTTTCATTTTTCCCTCACTTCTCCTATGATCTATCTTGTTTCTCAAATTCCTCATATCAGTGAGATCATATGATAATTGATTTATTTCACTTAGCATAATACCCTCTAGTTCCATCTGCCTTGTTGAAAATGGCAAGATTTTGGGTTTTTTTTTTATGGCTGCATAATATCACATTGTATATATGTACCACATCTTCTTCATCCATTCATCTGTTTGTGGACATCTGGGCTCTTTCCATAGTTTGGCTATTGTGGACATTGCTGTTATAAACATTGGGGTGCATGTGCCCCTTCGGATCACTACATTTGTATCTTTAGGGTAAATACCCAGTAGTGCAATTGCTGGGTCATAGGGTAGCTCTATTTTCAACTTTTTGAGGAACATCCATGCTGTTTTCCCGAGTAGCTGCACCAGCTTGCATTCCCACCAACAGTGTAGGAGGGTTCCCCTTTCTCTACTTCCTTGCCAGCATCTGTCCTTTCCTGACTGGTTGATTTTAGCCATTCTGACTGGTGTGAGATGGTATCTCAGTGTGGTTTTGATTTGTATTTCCCTTTTGCTGAGTGATATGGAGCACTTGTTCATGTCTGTTGGTCATCTGGATGTCTTCTTTGCCAAAATGTCTGTTCATGTCTTCTGCCCATTTCTTGATTGGATTATTTGTTTTTTGGGTGTTGAGTTTGATAAGTTCTTTCTAGATTTTGGATACTAGCCCTTTATCTGATAAGTCATTTGGAAATATCTTCTCCCATTCTCTTGGTTGTCTTTTGGTTTTGTTGACTGTTTCCTTTGCTGTGCAGAAGCTTTTGATCTTGATAAATTCCCAATAGTTCATTTTCACTTTTGTTTCCCTTGCCTTTGGCGATGTTTCTAGGAAGAAGTTGCTGCGGCTGAGGTCGAAGAGGTTGCTGCCTTTGTTGTCCTCATGGATTTTGATGGATTCCTGTCTCACATTGAGGTCTTTCATCCATTTGGAGTCTATTTTTGTGTGTGGTATAAGGAAATGGTCCAGTTTCATTCTTTAGCATGTGGCTATCCAATTTCCCCAACACCATTTGTTGAAGAGACTGTCTTTTTTCCACTGGACATTCTTTCCTGGTTTGTTGAGTTTGTTGAGGATTAGTTGACCATAGAGTTAAAGGTCCATTTCTGGGCTCTCTATTCTATTCCATTGATCTATGTGTCTGTTTTCTGGCAATATCATACCGTCTTGATGATTACAGATTTGTAATAGAGCTTAAGTCTGGAATTGTGATGCCACCAACTTTGCTTTTCTTTCTCAACATTCCTCTAGATATTTGGGGTCTTTTCTGGTTCCATATAGATTTTAGGATTATTTGTTCCATTTCTGTGGAAAAAAGTTGGTAGGGATTGCATTAAACATGTAGATTGCTCTAGGTAGTATAAACATTTTCACAATATTTGTTCTTCCAATCCATGAGCATGGAACATTTTTCCATTTCTTTGTGTCTTCCTCAATTTCTTTCATGAGTACTTTATAGTTTTCTGAGTTCAGGTTCTTTGCCTCTTTGGTTAGGTTTATCCTAGATATCTTATGGTTTGGGGTGCAGTTGTATATGGAATTGACTCCTTAATTTCTCTTTCTTCTGTCTTGCTGTTGATGTATAGAAATTCAATTGATTTCTGTGCACTGATTTTATATCCTGACACTTTACTGAATTCCTGTATGAGGAATTCTAGCAGTTTTGGAGTGGAGTCTTTTCGGTTTTCCACATAAAGTATCATATCGTCTACAAAGAGTGATAATTTGACTTCTTCTTTGCCAATTTGGATGCCTTTTATTTCTTTTGCTTGCTGAGACTAAGACTTCTAGTACTATGTTGAATAGCAGTGGTGATAGTGGACATCCCTGCATGGTCCTGACTTTAGAGAAAAAGCTCTCAGTATTTCCCAATTGAGAATGATATTCACTGTGGGTTTTTCATAGATGGCTTTGATGATATTGAGGTATGTACCCTCTATCCCTTGAAGAGTTATGATCAAGAATGGATGCTGTTCTTTGTCAAATGCTTTTTCAGCATCTGTTGAGAGTATCATATGGTTCTTGTTTTTTGCTTTATTAATGTATTGTTATACATTGGTTGATTTGTGGACGTTGAACCAACCTTGCAGCCCAGGAATAAATCCCACTTGGTTGTGTTGAATAATCCTTTTAATGTACTGTTGGATCCTATTGGCTAGCATTTTGGTGTTATGTGTTCATCAGGGATATTGGTCTGTAATTCTCCTTTTTGATGGGGTCTTTGTCTGGTTTTGGGATCAAGGTAATGCTGCTCTCATAAAATGAGATTGGAAGTTTTCCTTCCATTTCTATTTTTTGGAATGGAGAATAAGTATTAATTCTTCTTTAAATGTATGGTGGAATTCCTCTGGGAAGCCATCTGACCCAGGGCTCTCTTTTGTTGGGAGATTTTTGATGACTGCTTCAATCTCCTTACTGGTTACAGGTCTGTTCAGGTTTTCTATTTCTTACTGGTTCAGTTTTTGTCATTTATGAGACTGACGCGCTGCCTACTGCACTAAGGAGGCACCTAGTTTTTGTCATTTATACTTTTCTAGGAATGCATCCATTTCTTCCTGATTGTCAAATCTGCTGCCATATATAGTTGCTCATAATATGTCCTTATAATTGTTTGTATTTCTTTGGTGTTGGTAGTGATCTCTCCTCTTTCATTCATGCTTTTCTTTGCTTGGATCTATTGTCTTTTCTTTTTGATAAGTCTGGCCAGGGGTTTATCCATCTTATTAATTCTTTCAAAGAACCAGTTCTTAGTTTTGCTGATCTGTTCTACTGTTCTTTTGGTTTCTATTTCATTGGTTTCTGCTCTGATCTTTATTATTTCTCTTCTCCTGCTGGGTTTAGGGTTTCTTTGCTGTTCTTTCTCCAGATCCTTTAGGTGTAGAAGGTTTGGTTGTGTTTTTGAGACCTTTCTTGTTTCTTTCTTTCTTTTTTTTTTTTTTTTCTTTCTTGTTTCTTGAGAAAGGCTTGTATTGCTATATATTCCTCTTAGGACCACCTTTGCTGTGTCCCACAGATTTTGATCAGTTGTGGTTTCATTTTCAATTGTTTCCATGAATTTTTTCAATTCTTCTTTAATTTCCTGGTTGACCCATTCATTCTTTAGTAGGATGCTCTTTAGCCTCCATGTATTTGAGTTCTTTCCAACTTTCCTCTTATGATTGAGCTCTACTTTCAAGGCATTGTGGTATCAAAATACGCAGGGAATGATCCCAACCTTTTGGTACTGGTTGAGACCTGATTTATGACCCAGGATGTGATCTATTCTGGAGAATGTTCCATGTGCACTAGAGAAGAATGTGTATTCTGTTGCTTTGGGATGGAATGTTCTGCATATATCTGTGATGTCCATCTGGTCCAGTGTATCATTTAAAGCCTTTATTTGTTGATCTTTTGCTTAGATGATCTGTCCATTTCAGTGAGGGGGTGTTTAAGTTCCCTACTATTACTGTATTATTGTCAGTGTGTTTCTTTGATTTTGTTTTTAACTGGTTTATATAATTGGCTTCTCCCATGTTATGGGCATAGATATTTAAAATTGCTAGATCTTGTTGGACAGACCCTTTAACTATGATTTAGTGTCTTTCTTCATCTTATTATAGTCTTTGGCTTAAAATTTATTTTGTCTGATATAAGGATTGCCATTCCAGCTTTCTTTTGATGTCCATTAGCATGATAAATTGTTTCCCACCCCCTCACTTTAAATATGGAGGTCTAAATGAGTTTCTTTCAGACAGCATATAGTTGAGTCTTGTTTGTCTTTTTTTTTTAATCCATTCTGATACATGGTGTCTTTTGATTGGGGCATTTAGCCCATTTACATTTAAGGTAACTATTGAAAGATATGAGATTAGTGCCATTTTATTGCCTGTAATGTGACTGTTACTGTATATTGTCTCTGTTCATTTCTGTTCTGTTCCTTTTAGGCTCTCTCTTTGCTTAGAGGACCCCTTTCAATATTTCCTGTAGGGCTGGTTTGGTGTTTGCAAATTCTTTTAGTTCTTATCTGTCCTGGAATCTTTTTATCTCTCCTCCTATTTTCATTGACAGCCTAGCTGGATATATACATATTTTTCTCATTTAGTGCTCTGGATATATCATGCCAGTCCCTTCTGGCCTGCCAGGTCTCTGTGGATAGGTCTGCTGCCAATCTAATATTTCTACCATTTTATGCTATAGACCTCTTGTCCCAAGCTGCTTTCAGGATTTTCTCTTTGTCACTGAGACTTGTAAGTTTTACTATTAGATGATGGGTGTTGACCTATTTTTATTGATTTTTGAGGGGGTTCTCTGTGCCTCCTGGATTTTGATGTTTGTTCCCTTTGCCAAATTAGGGAAATTCTTTGCTATAATTTGCTCCAATATACCCTCTGCCCCCCTCTCTCTTTCTTCTTCTTCTGGGACCCCAATTATTCTAATATTGTTTAGTCTTATGGTATCACTTATCTCTTGAATTCTCACCTCATGTTCCAGTAGATGTTGATCTCTCTTTTTCTCAGCTTCTTTATTCTCCATCATTTGGTCTTCTGTATCACTAATTCTCTCTTCTGCCTCACTTATCCTAGCAGTAAGAGTCTCCATTTTTTATTGCATTACATTAATGGCTTTTTAAAATTTTAACTTGGTTAGATTTTAGTTCTTTTATTTCTCCAGGAAGAGATTTTATTTCTCCAGAAAGGGATTCTCTAGTATCTTCCATGCTTTTTTCGAGCCAGCTAGCACCTTTAATCATCATTCTGAACTCTAGTTCTGACATCTTACTAATGTCAGTATTGATTAGGTCCCTAGCAGTCAGTAGTACCTCTTGTTCTTTTTTTTTGAGATGAGTTTTTCCACCTTGTCATTTTATCCAGAGAAGAACAGATGAATGAGAGAACAAAATGCTAAAAGAATAGCAATGACCCCAGAAAAATATACACTAACAAAATCAGAAGACCTGAACCTGGGAGAGAAAAAAAGGGAAAAAAAAATATGATCAGGCTGGTGACTAGAACAGAGCCACACACTTGAGTTTGGGTATAGTTTGGTCTGTTAGAAGAAACTGCCTCCCAAAATTTTAAAGAAAGAAATGCATATATATATATATATATATATATATATATATATACACACACACACACACAAAAATAAGGGTAAACATGATGAAGGGATGGAATATGACTGTAAAGAAAATTTTTTAAAAATTTTAAAAAAGAAATTGGTAAGAAGTTGGTGGAAAAAAGAAAAAAAAAGGAGAGAATGTGATCAGGCTGGAGACTAGAACAAAGCCATGTGCTAGATTTAGGGTATATTTTAGCCTGTTAGAAGAAACTTTGTACCATAATTTTAAAGAAAGAAAACTGATATGTATACAAAAAATAAGGTTAAATACAATGAAGGGATAGAATATAAGTATAACAATGAAAAATTTTAAAGATTTGTAACCCACTGAGCCACTCAGGCACCCCATTTTTAAAGATTTTTAAAAAGGTATTTATAAGATAAAATAATTAAAACAGGTTAAAATAGGAAAGAGCAAAAATAGAAAAAAATGAAAACTGAAAAAATTTAACTTTGCAAGACTAGAGAATCATGGGGAAAAAGCCATGAATTCTCTATGTTCCTGTCTCCTACCTCCGGAGTTCAGCAGTTCTATTGGTAAACTTGGTCTTGGCTGGATGTCCTTGCTGATCTTCTGCGGGAGGGGGTCTGTTGCTATGATTCTCAAGAGTCTTTGCCCGAGGCGGAATTGCTCCGCCCTTGCCAGACCTCAGCTGCGAGGTTTTGGTCTTGGGAGCTTTTGTTCCCTAAACGCCTTCTGTAGAGTCTGGAGGATGGGGATGAAGATGGCGGCCGCCCAGTCTCCGGCCAGGGAGGAGCCGAGCGCTCAGGCCCCGCTCCGCAGTGCGCCCTCGGAGAAAAGCCGTCAGTCCCTCCCGGCTTCCTGGTCTCCGGCTACACTCTGAGCTCACCCGGCCTGTGACCGAGCATTTCTGTCTCTGGCGCATGGCCCCGTTTGGAGTCTCCACACCCAGCAGATTCCTGGCACGTGCTCCTTAAGGTGAGTCTCCCGGATCTGCCACTTGTGGGGTCCCTGCTCGAAGAGCAGTGGCCCGACTGTGCCTCGATCATGGTTTAAGCTAAGCCCGAGTGGAGAGCCACCCTCAGCTCCGTCTCTGCAGCGGCCTCCCAGCTCCGATACCTGGCAGCCCTGCCGCACTCAGACACCCCGGTCTTTCTGTGACCCCGCGGGTCCCGAGACCACACTGTCCCCGCGAGGGCTCCACTCCCTGCTTAGCCTCCGGAGCGCTGTCCCTCTGATGTGCAGACTTGTACAAGTTCCGATTTTGTGCTCCCCTGCTCCGCCACTTGCCGGGAGCCGGCCCCTCCCCCCGCGGTCTCTCTTCCCGTCTGTCGCCTCGGATTCACTTCTCCCCACGCACGTCCTACCTTCCAGATAGTGGTCGCTTTTCTGTTCCTAGAATTGCTGCTCTTCTCTTCGATGTCTGTTCTTTTTGTGAGGACATGAGATGGCTAAGTGCCTGTGTGATGAGGTAAAGTGGCATGAATGGTGCAGGCATCGTGACATGGTGTTAGGCGACTGTTGACCTAATAATTCATCCGAGAAAGGCTCATGTGCTTCTGGATTGCTGTTGACCTCAGATACATTTTTTTTTCTGGTGAAGTATGCTCAACTTGTATTATGATGGGTGTCCCAGAATACAGATCTAGTAAAAGGCACCTGCTTCTTGGCCCAGATCCTTCCACAGGTCTGGCCCGAGACATCTAAGAGTAGAGCTATACTTTGATTTTTTAATTTTACTTTGGGAGATTAAAAAAGAGCTATTGAAAAATTTAAAAATTAGGTAAAACTATCAACCTTTCTTTTTTCGGATTTACTAAGATATAATTGACAAAATTATAACATTTTCCTTATGTTGTTTTTTCCTTTTGTGAAATGCTTAGAAAGCCTTCAATAATCAAAATTATTTAAATATTCACCTTTACTTTTTTCTTAGTTCAGTTGAAGTTTGCTTTTTTAAAAATTTAATTACATCTAGAATGTAGTGATGTGTCTGGTAGGTTTTCTACTGCATTTTATTGCATCCCATCCTAGATGTTCCAACACTGTTAATTGCATACTTCTTCATTCTCCACATTATTTGAAATTCTTCATTTATCATATATTACATTTTATATACAAGTTTCTATTTTATTTATTTATATACAAGTTCCATTTTACTTGTTATTTGTGGAACTGGTTGGTTGTTGCTAAGAGCCATGATACATTGAAGAGAAAAAAACGATAAACCAAGGTCAATTAATTGCCAATTTAAGGCGCCATATGAAAGCCAGAGACCTCTAGGATAGCTTTTCGCTATTTCCCTGCAACTGAGGCCAAGACAGCTCAAGTCCAGGCCTGAGACCTAATTGTAAAATGGGCAGAACTTCACAGAAGGCTGAATGTGCCCGAGCCAATTGTTTGCACCAAAGTCAAGGCTCTTGTCAGAAGGAGCCCCTGGGACTGGAGTTGGGGTCTTCTGAGAACCAGAAACCCCCAGGTTCCTGGGAAACTTCCAGGCCAGCAGAAGTGGTTTCCCATCTTCCACTGAAGATGGCAGCTTCGCCCCGCTCCCCGTGACCAGGGCTCAGCCACAGCCAGGAACTGCTGACCATCCTTGGGGTCTGTATCCACCTCCCGGCTTAGCCACCAGACCTCACCTGGGGGCTGCCGGGGAAAAGCAGGGCCCTGCTTGTTTGGGAGAGAGATTATTCCCCAAAGGGGCAGCAAGATGAGCATGGCTAGGAGAAGGGAGTGCTAGAAAGCTGGATAAGAGAGAGTGTGTGGAAATGGGGATTCTTTGGTTACAGGCAGGGAATATTCCATGTGATGGACAGGCCCCTAGCTGCCATGAGAGCTCTTCACAAGCAGGAGGCGCTGGCAACCTCGATGGCATGGTTCAAGCTAGTCTGAGTGATTTCGAGCCAGAAGCATCTAGAGAACAGCCCAGAGTGCGCCCTCAGACGTGCTGACTCAGTTCTGATCCTCACGCCCAGCAACACTGCGTCTGGTTGGGGGGCTGCCCCTTACAAAGTCAGACTTATCAGGAGTGCATGGGTTTGACTCTGTTCTTGGCTGCTGACATTGGACCTCAGGCAAGGTCCTTGTCTCCTCTGAGTTTCATCATCTGTAAAACAATAATAGCTACTTCACAGACTCTTTTTAATTTTATTTATTTTATTTTTTAAAAGATTTTATTTATTCATTTGACAGACAGAGACCACAAGTAGACAAAGAGGCAGGCAGGGAGAGAGGAGGGAAGCAGGCTCCCAGCTGAGCAGAGAGCCCATGCAGGGCTCGATCCCAGGACCGCGGGACCATGAGCTGAGCCGAAAGTAGGGGCCCTAACCCACTGAGCCACCCAGGCACCCCTATTTCACAGAATCTTAATGAAGCTAATTATTTCTGTCAAAGGAAGTTGGAGATAAGATAGATGCTGTCCCTAGCGCAGTTTGCAGAGGTCCATGTCGTCTTAGCATCAGTATTTTTAAAAGTGACTTTTTTTTTGTCCAGAAAAGTAATAATTGCTTATTTAAAAATTCTAAAAAGTATTGGAAAAGATAAAAATTACTCACAATCCCACTAGGCTGAGCAAGCAGCACATGGTTGACCTTCTAGGGAAGTGGTGTCCCTAGAGCAGAGAACCAGAGCTGTTTGTCCAGCTCTGTCTTCATAACTTTTCCAACATTGACCCAGTCTCCCCATCTCCCCGAGCTGTGGGGAGTGCTGACTTCCACAGGAGGGGAGAGAGAGCCTCCTCCCTAATCATGGAGGGCAGGCATTTGGCAATTTCACATCCCTGGAGGCCTAAAGAGAGTTTTTTTTCTGGAATGTTTCCTGTAGATCAGTCCAGGGGAACAGGATCCCTTTTATGCAATTCAAAATAATTCATAGGTGTCCAAAGGCGACATTATAGGCTGGGGCTCACTGCATTAATTTTCAGGCAGGCAGGTGAAGTAATCTTTTTTTTTTTTTTTTTTTTGGCTAACTGATACGCCAGGAGAATGCAAGCAATGTCTCCTATTTAATTCTCTTGGAGCAATCTGATGCAGGAGGACACACATCCTGACCCTGCACTGTCTGCCTCTGAATGAGAATCCTTGGTGATTTCAAAAGGCAATTCAATTAGAGGTTGTTCCAGATTTTTAAAGCATAGAAACCAGCAAGTGCAGATGCATGGGGAAGAGTCTTTCTGGAGGCAGATTACTTCTTCCATGAACGAGCTGAAGGACCTGTTATCTGCCAAGGGGATCACAGCTCCGGTGAACGGATGGGGACCTTTTCCAGAGTAAAGACCTACTTACTCTCCCAAACATGATGAAGTCAGTACAGAGCCAGCCCAAAGAGCCCAAGAAGTCTTACACCAGAACATTTTCCAAATCAGATATTATTCCCTTGCCTGCCTACATGGCCCTCTCTTGCCCCAATGTTCCTTTTCCTTAGCAACCTTACAGTGCAGAAGTTAACACCCACACTCCCTGGGAACTCCTGTTCCTCCCACATGCTATTGTCACTGCTCTGCCCTGAAATATTCTTCTTTCCCATCTTTATCTCCCCAGATCCTCCCTAACCTTTGAGCTTCATCTTCAGTGTGACAATCATGGGGTGGGGAGGCCGTCTCAAGCCCTTCAGATGAGGTTGGATCTTCTGTTGTTTTTTTTAAAAAATTTAAATTCAATTAATCAACATATAGTACATCATTAGTTTTTGATGTAGTGTTCAAGTTTTCATTAGTTGCATATAATATCCAGTGTTCATCGCATCATGTGCCCTTCTTAATGCCCATCACCTGGTTATCTCATCCCCCCACCCCTTCCCTTCTGTAATCCTCAATCTGTTTCCCAGAGTCCAGAGTCTCTTATGATTTGTCTCCCTCTCTGATTTCTTCCCATTCAGTTTTCCCTCCCTTCCCCTGTGGTCCTCCATTCTATTCCTTATGTTCCATATATGAGTGAAATCATATGATAATCATAGGACTTTCTCTGATCGATTTATTTCCCTTAGCATAATCCCCTCCAGTTCCACCCATGTCGGTGTAAAGGATAGGTATTCATCCTTTTTGATGGCTGAGTAATATTCCATTGTGTATATGAACCACATCTTCTTTATCCATTCATCTGTTGAAGATCATCTTGGCTCCTTCCACAGTTTGGCTATTGTGGACATTGCTGCTATGAACATTAGGGTGCAGGTGCCCCTTCTTTTCACTACATCCGTATCTTTCAGGTAAATATCCAGTACTACAATTGTTGAGTCATATGGTAGGGTACAGTCGTATGGTGGGTAGCTCTATTTTTAACATCTTGAGGAACCTCTACACTGTTTTCCAGAGTGGCTGCACCAGCTTGCACTCCCACCAACAGGGTAAGAGGGATCTCCTTTCTCTGCATCCTCACCAACATTTGTTGTTTTCTGACTTGTAAATTTTAGCTGTTTTAACTGGTGTGAGGTGGTATCTCACTATGGTTTTGATTTGTATTTTCCTGATGCTGAGTGATGTGGAT
Source organism: Mellivora capensis (assembly GCA_004024625.1). Taxonomy (NCBI): domain Eukaryota; kingdom Metazoa; phylum Chordata; class Mammalia; order Carnivora; family Mustelidae; genus Mellivora; species Mellivora capensis. The sequence goes on along the minus strand of PISX010027624.1, from coordinate 4,784 downwards.
CATTTTTTTCATGTGTCTGTTGGCCATTTGTGTATCTTCTTTGGAGAAGTATCTCTTCATGTCTTCTGCCCATTTCTTGATGGATGATTTGTTTTTTGGGGGTGTTGAGTTTGATACATTCTTTATAGATCTCAAAATACCAACCTTTTGTCTGTTATGTCATTTGGAAATATCTTCTCCCATTCTGTCTGTCAGTTGCCTTTTAGTTTTGTTGATGGATCTTCTGTTTTATACTAGCAGAGCTTCCTCCTAAACTTCCTGTTTCGTAGCATGGTTACACATATCACGACCTCCCTCAGCAGGAGATTCTCTTTTTAAAAATGTACATACTCTAGGGAAGGACTATGTAGCCCAGGAAGAGCTGTTTTGAAATTTAAGGCAGAAACAATTGATGTTGAACTTCAAGGTTTGGTTTTCTGCCAAAGTGGGATCTTGGAAACGAAGAAAGTCTGATGATTAAAAACAAGGTAAGTTATATTTTTGCAAATCAGAACCCATCATTATGTGAAAGTCATACTCCAAAAAAAATGCTCCCTTTAAAACCTGCGTGTTTACATATCTCTGATGTTGGGTATCTAGGAAATGGGTTCTGGTCTTGGCTTTATTTTTCCTACAGGTGTGCAGAGGACTTTGATACTCAGTGAGAGAACTAGGTCAGGCTGCTTGTTCAGAGTGAATGGCAAGATTAAGTCAGAATTTGGCTTTTCTTTATCCTGAGGCTTTGGAAAGAGAGAGAGGCAATACTTTTTATGGGATTTAGAAACATGATGTAAGAATTCTTTCCCCAGATATCTGTTGTATTCATCAGTTTTAAGAAAACCTATTACACTAAAAAAAAAAAAAAAGAAAGAAAGAAAGAAAGAAAGGAAAAAAAAGGCAGACTCTAATAGGAACAGAAGAAGGCAGAGGGTTTGCAATTTGAATTAGAAGATAATTCTTGACAACACAAAATCAGTTATTTTCTTTCCTTAAGTTCTCGCTTATGGATCATTGGCCACTTGGCAAGAGAGACTGGAGGAAGACAAACTAGCTGCTAAAGCACTAAGGACAAATGGCCATCTGAAGATCAATCACAAATGAGAGAGAGCCTCTTGGTAATTGCCGTCCATCGGGAAAATATAATTCAATTTACAAAGTTATTGATTTAAATTCTTTTGGAGAATGGCAGGAGGGTGACCTCCTAGTATAATCACATATTTCTTACTTTGAAATTTCACCCCAAAATGTAGGAAAATCTCTCTCTATGGTAGCCTAGGGATCTGGCACCATCTCCCCAACTTGCCGCGTAACCATCCCGTGATTGGTGTCACCCTGGAGAGTATGTGGTTACACGATGGTCATATTTATTATAACCAAGGTTTTTGTTTCTGTTCTGGTTTTTTATTTTTTGTTTTTCTCTCCATTGCTTTTCAGTAGTATTTCTCCAGCTTGGAGCTTGTCAACCTCTTGGGTTTCAGCTCTGTCATCACGAATGTGATTCCCATCCGTCCCATGTCTGACACTGTTTTCTTTTTGCCCGTGGGGTTACAGTGAGGTGCAGCTTGTGTTAAAGTGGCGGTCTGTGAAACAGACCAGTGAAACAGCATTTTACCCTAAAAACCCAACAGCTGCCTTGCTATGCACTCTCTCCTCCCTCTCCTCTGCCACACTCTCCCTACCCTCAAATGTTGACTAACCCCACTAAGCTCTGGGCATTCGTCTCTGCCCCAGGAGATACATGCTCCCCTTGATTGGCATGGGGGGTGGACAGGAGGGGAGCTCACCCAGAGACCTCAGTGTGTTTGGAAGCCAGAGGAAGGAGCCGGAAGAAGGGAGAGACCAAGAAGGGAGAGAGAAGAAAGGGGGGTATTAGTGGGAAAAGGCTTGAAGGAGGGGATGGAGTGGGGAGAGGAAAGGGAGGGGACAAAAGTGTCTAGAACACAGATAACTGTGTTGCCTTTAAATAGGAGAAGGGGGGACGCCTGGGTGGCTCAGTTGGTTGAGCGGCTGCCTTCGGCTCAGGTCATGATCCCAGCATCCTGGGATCGAGTCCCACATCTGGCTCCTTGCTCGGCAGGGAGCCTGCTTCTCCCTCTGCCTCTGCCTGTGCTCGCTCTCTCACTCTCCCTCTCTCTCTGACAAATAAATAAATTAAAAAAAATACTCTTTAAAATAAATAAATAAATAAATAAATAGGAGAAGGGGCGAGTTTTCCTTTGAGACGAGGTAGTCAGATAAGAGGGTAGATGTTTGGCCATTTTGATATGGCCAGTCAGACGTGGTGATTCTTACAAAGTTAGAAGACGTGTTAAGAAATCTCCCAAGTGAGAGCCTCCCATGGGGTTGGGGGGTGGGGCAGGGGGCCATGCACCGGCCACCATTACTGCATGAGCATTACCGCTCCCACTACCACACGGGGACAGTGGAACTTGGGGCCTCAGCTTTGACACACCTAGTGTATAGGTGAGCCCCAAGCCAATGAAATGATTTTGGCTCTTTGTTTTGAGGTCATCTTTGAGGTTTACATGGTCTTACCTCACGTGGGAGGTTAAGAGTTTGAAGAAATGAAGGAAGTTTGAAATCTCATTTGGCAAAATGTAGCCAGTGAAATGTGACTCTTTTCAGTCCTAATTATTCCCATTCAATGAAACTTCTCTGCGGAAGTTTGAGGAGGAAAATAAAGATGCTTCATTACATCACTCACCAGGCACGCCGTGCTCACGGGCACTTGGATCCTCAGTGGAGAGCCACGGGAGGGGTGTGCACATCTCCGGTGGGAAGAGGAAGCAGGTAGCACCAGACTTGCTAATCCAGCCATGTAATGGATGGTGTGAATCCATCTGAGGCATGACAAAATGTGCCTACATTTTTCCCCCCTGGAGAAAAAAATGGAAGCTACTAAATGAGAAAAGCATGCAAATGCAGATAGATCTGAAAATCTAAACCACAGTGCTCATCAAAGGCAAAACTCTGATGGCGGTGAAGTTTATTTTGGGGATCTCTCACATCTCCATTTTTGGTGCCCTTTTCCTTGCTGGGCCAGCCCCCCTCCCCTTACTCCACATCTCTTATCCTGATACTGACATTTGCTGCCCCTGATCTAAGTTTTGCCTTCTCAGACACCATGATGGCCATGATGACATATTCTCTACAAAACTTACATGGTTTAACAAGAGATTTGCCAATGTGTTTATGTGACAGCCATACAAATTATAATTAATTATAGAAAGAGTTGTAAATACATATAAATTCTGATTCAAAATGACCTCCTGGGGCACCTGGGTGGTTCAGTGGGTTAAAGCCTCTGCCTTCAGCTCAGGTCATGATCCCAGGGTCCTGAGATCGAGCCCCGCATCCGGCTCTCTGCTCAGTGGGGAGCCTGTTTCCCCCTCTCTCTGCCTGCCTCTCTGCCTACTTGTAATCTCTGCCTGTCAAATAAATAAATAAAATCTTAAAAACAAACAAACAAAATGACCTCCCTTCTCATCCCCTCCCCCCAACCAGGGACATTCCTTCTCTTCAGTCCACTTGTCTCACCTAAAATTGACTTGATGAAATAATGTGCTCTGGAGTGGTCCTGGCTGAAATGCCTGTATGGATATTAGTGGTTTTTGCATTTGTGTATGTGTGTCCAGGATCTCTTTGGTCTTTTGGAGAATCTTTCTTCCTTTTAGTGACTCGCTTCTCTATCCCCACAGTCACAGGAAATAGATGAGAGTATATTTTCTGATTATTCTACATCCCTGGTGACGGGTCCAGGGATTGGTTCTGGGATAAAACCTAATCTAAATGAGCCAGAGTCCTCTCCTAGGAATTTTTTTAAAAATTTTTATTTTTTAACTATTAGGATAATAATAGCTCATTCTTCTCTGATATGTGGAGGTCAAAAGGTAGAAGGCAATAACAACCAACATCCGGGTCTTTTCTTGTAGGGACTGTTGAAGATGAAAAGCTCATAGAGTTGAGGAAGACGGTCCTACAGCCGCCAAGCCTCTGCCTCATTTTGTCACGGGCCGAGTTCGGCTGTTGCCCTCTCAGTCGGCTCTTACTAGTCAAGAAATACCTGCTCTTCCTTCTCCTCCTCTGTTCTCCTCACCTTGTTCTTAAATATTGGAAACCACTCTAATACCATTCTGTAACGAGTGAGCTCCAGCTGAGGCCTCTCAACTTCCACCCCCTACTGCCTCTCACCAAAAAGGCGACTTTTGCCTAAAATCTTTTTTGGGCCCTGGGAGGTTCATGAGCTGGGCCGCAGTGTCCAGCCACTTCCTGCATGCTCTGAAGGAACCTGGAAAGAGAGGAAGTGAACCCGCAGGAGGCCATGCTCCTCACAGGCTGCCCTGCGGTCTGGTCTCCCCAACAACCATGTGCCTGCTTTGGTGTCAAAACTCCAAGTGACAGTCGCCTGGGAAAGATCCATGTGCTGTCAGAGAGGATGGGACTATGGGCCAGCCATGCCACAGATTTCTTCAGAGCCAAGCAGCTTTTCAGCTGAGCGGAGTAATTTATTTTTTCTTTTCCCAAAAGGAACCTCAGCTGGCCAGTTGTCCAGAAAATTCTCAAGTTTGGGGCCAAGGTTCCTGGGAACCGCAAAGTCCCTTTTTGCCTTGGTGTCGTTGAAGCTGACCTCTGCAAGTTCCCAGCGTGGGTCCTGGAGTGGGTGGCAGACAGCTGGCTGCTAAACAGATCTGCTTGGAGCCGTGGTTAAAAGCATGAAGAGAGTTGGTGAGTGTGCTCCTTCGACTTCCCGCCTGAGAGCCTGTTGGGTGTGGCTGGCTTTGAAATGTCCTTGGGGAGTCTATGGC
>PISX010027623.1:0-22746 GCA_004024625.1 Mellivora capensis | reverse complement strand
ACTGGCATAAAAACAGACACACAGACCAGTGGAACAGAGTAGAGAGCCCAGATATGGACCCTCAACTCTATGGTCAAATAATCTTCGACAAAGCAGGAAAAAATATACAGTGGAAAAAAGACAGTCTCTTCAATAAATGGTGCTGGGAAAATTGGACAGCTATATGTAGAAGAATGAAACTCAACCATTCTCTTACACCTTACACAAAGATAAACTCGAAATGGATAAAGGACCTCAATGTGAGACAGGAATCCATCAGAATCCTAGAGGAAAACATAGGCAGTAACCTCTTTGATATCAGCCACAGCAACTTCTTTCAAGATATGTCTCCAAAGGCAAAGGAATCAAAAGCGAAAATGAACTTTTGGGACTTCATCAAGATCAAAAGCTTCTGCACAGCAAAGGAAACAGTCAACAAAACAAAGAGGCAACCCATGGAATGGGAGAAGATATTTGCAAATGACAGTACAGACAAAAGGATGATATCCAGCATCTATAAAGAACTTCTCAAACTCAATACACACAAAACAGATAATCATATCAAAAAATGGGCAGAAGATATGAACAGACACTTCTCCAACGAAGACATACAAATGGCTATTAGACACATGAAAAAATGGTCATCATCACTAGCCATCAGGGAGATTCAAATTAAAACCACACTGAGATACCACCTCACACCAGTTAGAATGGCCAAAATTAGCAAGACAGGATACAATGTGTGTTGGAGAGGATGTGGAGAAAGGGGAACCCTCTCCCATACTGCTTTACAAAAGAATAGGTGAAAGCTGGCCGAGGGCATCTTCTTTGTCCCCGATCTGTTAGAATGCCTTTCTTTGGTGAAACTGAAGTTGGTTCTAGGTGGTCCACTCACCTTTCTTGTACGTGATGCTGATCTGCCTGGCCTCTGCCTGGGGCAAAACAGATAGGCCCTCATATAAGGGCTCTGACATCAATCTCAGAGAATTCTGGGTCCTTCTATTTACAAAGCTTTAATGTTCAAGCTTTGAGTACAGAGTCTTAGCTGGTTTTATTTCTTTATTGGTTCCTATTTTCTACCACGTGTGTTCTGCTATAATGTTCTACGGCAGAACAGAGATATGGCGGAACTCTCTATGGGATGCTTTGAAAAGGCATTTACTGCCTCTCCTCTGGAGGAGGCTCCTTCCAGTTTCTCGTGGTGAGTTCTCTTTGTGTGTACTATTTTTTGTGTTTTTTTCTCTCTCTCCCTCACAAGCATGCACGTGCGCGTGCGCGCACACACACACGCCCATGGCAGGAGCCTATCTCCTTAATCATCTGACAGTGTGACAGTCAGAATGATTCCACAGACAAGTAGCATACAACTGGCCTATTTTCAGAATTACCTAGTGTATTAAAAATACAAACTTGTGGGGGCGCCAGTGGGCTCAGTTGGTTAAGCGACTGCCTTGGGCTCAGGTCATGATCTCAGAGTCCTGGGATCAAGTCCCACATCAGGCTCCCAGCTCCATGGGGAGTCTCCTTTCCCTCTGACCTCCTCTCTCATGCTCTCTCACTCTGTCTCTCTCAAATAAATAAATTAAATCTTTAAAAAAAAAAAAAAAAAGCAAACTTGTAGGCCCCCTATCTCCCTCCTGAATCAGAAATTCCACAGAGGTGACCCTGGATTCTAGCTTTTACCAAGCTCCTTGGGGCATTCTGATGATAAACTGTATTTGAAAATCAGCTATAAAACACCAGAATTTTCGTTGAAGAAGTTAACACTTTTGTAGAAAAAGTCTCTCACACTATGCAGGAATCACAGACTTAAAGTCACTTCGCAAGTTATATTAATGGGAATTTTGCTATCTACTCTATCAAGCCTACCACATGTGGAAAACATTTTCACATTAAAAAGTGCCTAAAATACACTGGACATATTTTTTGTAATGTGTCATACTATCAAAAAAAAGAATCAGACAATCTTTATAATCTATGATCTAATCATATCCAGGAGGGAACTCTGTTGGTACAAAAGAGCATGAAGTCAACAGAAGTAAAATAAAGAAGTTTCTAGATTACAATACCTGAAGCCACAATGATTTTGACCCATGAGTATCACATCAATTCCATGAGGTAAGGTCAAGAGCATTGCAGTTCTCACGCCTCCAGACTAAATCATCCTGACAACCATGGCGAACGGTCTGTTCTGGGACAGGGAAGATGAAGAACTGTAAGCTCCGGAGTGGGAGAGGTGCCCCCAGGAAGTCTGAGTCACCGAAAATCAGGAGTTCGGGTCTCCTCCTCCCTTTGCAAAGACTCTGGCTAAGCCCACCGTTAGCCTGAGGCAAGATCAGTGATCTACTGAGAACTCGGAATAACCGGATTGGAGATTTTTTGGCAGATACCCCTCCATTTTTGAAAATGAGAAAAGGCAAGGAAATCGTGAGCTTGACACTGACCTGTAGTAAAATTCTGGAACATACTGGGGTTGGGGAGCAATTTGGGGCTGCCTGGAAAAGGAAGCAGAAATCATAGAAACCAGCCCTGATCACCAAGAAGAACTTTGTGAATCCTTCCAGCTGTGCCAGCCCAACCTCATTTCACACTCTGACAGGTTATTAGATAAGGAGACAGAGTTTAATACACCTTCAGCAGGAATTTGCAAGAATCTCCCAAAATATCCTTGCATGTTACATAAAGAAATATAGGTTCGATGGCAGCAGTAAAATCGATTGGAAAATGGTTGAATGATCATAACTAAATGCATCTATGTCTTTGGTGATATGTACTCTAGGATATGGTCCTTGGCTCACTCAAGTTCAACAAATGTATCAATGACATGGCAAAAAGACTATAGAAAATCTTGTCAGCACTGAAGGCTGCATTACATAAGGAGGTAGCCAAGTGAGATGAATGGCAGAGTCAAGATCCAAAGTGGTCTCATAAGAATGAAATCCAATTGGATGAAATTGGGGTAAGTGTAGTTCAAGCAGTTGGTCCTACTGGATCAGCTATGCAGCGAATCAGCAGGAAACATTCATTCTGATGGCAATTAGTATGAAAAGGACCTGGGGACTTTGCTGGACACCAAATGGAAAATGAGTTAGCAATGTGATTAGGCCATCAAAAGAGCTTCATGCTTCATGCTACAAGCTTCATGAATAGCATTTGGGTTTTCAGAATGATAATGGCAGTCATCCGGGAGTCCCATCTTCAAAGGGATGTGGATGCTAGTTTCTTCTGTAGAAAGCTCTCGTACCGCTTACCTCTACCAACTCACATATGCTTTGCTCCTGGCTAACTCTTCCTTCAGCTCTCTATGCAGATGGCACAGGAAGTTGTTCCTGACCCCAGGGTTAAGTAAGGCACCCTTTCTCTGGGCAACTGTGGAGTTAACAGCCATAAAATCACTTCTGACACTACCTTGTTCTGTTTTTAAACTACTTCCACCTCTACTCTGTGAACAGCTTGCTGTTTCATCATTACATCCACAGGTTCACAAACTTCTCTTACCAGATGTTCTATAAACTTTTACTGAATGAATGAGTAAGATAGTTCAGAGAGTAATCAGGGCAGTAGAAGAACCCAAAAACATCACAAACAAAGTGGAAGAAACTAGATGTTTACCTGGGAGAAAGGAAGACACATAAGAGGAACATGAAGATAGTCTTCAATTATGCATAGGTCCAAAGGGAAGTGCCCCAACTTATTCTATACAGCATCAAGGGTGGAAGTTCCAAGGAGACCTATTTTACCATAGTTCAGGAAATGACTTCCCAACAGGACTACCATTAATGGTGTAAGTCCCCAAGAGAGAAAACAAGTTCACAAGCTATTGGCACACGGTGGCATAGACTGTCTGGATATGTGGCAGAAATGCCATAAAGGGATTCAAGCACAGGATGGGAGGTGGAACTAAATGCTAAGATTCCCTAGGAGACCATGGTTCTATGATCAAGTCACAGAAATACATTCATCAATTAACTCAGACTATCTTCTTCTGTGGAATCATCCATTAGAGGTAAAAAGTCCGTCCAAAAGAAATTGCATTCTTGGAAATATCAGTAAATTGGAAATTCAATTGTCTTTTGCCTTGATGTCATCTATGCTAGGAAACTGGGTAAACTTTTATAAGGAGCATCAAAACTCCAAGCTTATTTCTTTCTCTGTGCAATGAAATACTGGGCTGAATCAAATGATTCTGAATACTCTTCTAGATATATAATCTATTTTATACCGTGCAACATACCTTTAATGACCTACCCTAGGAGAAGCAGCTGTTTTTCAGAGGATATCCATTGCACTACATGCATTATAAACTAACTCTCTCAGTGGCCAAATCCACTGAGTTAGAACATCCAGTAATTCAGTGTCAAGATGACTAGATTAATAGCTAGATGTTGAATTAGATTAAAAAAAATTCTTCCCCACATTAGATCAGATGGACTTCTACGGCCTTGATTACTGTTGAAGGGAGTCCTGCTGTCTGAATTTCCAGAATTACTACTACAAATGATGGGCATTAATGTGCTGCAGTCTTCTTCTGGAGAGAGGCCCAGCCCAATCAGGACTCAGAAACACTGGAATTCTTTGCCTTGACATTGGAAAGTACAGACCAGGCTTTGGATGTTTTCACTTAACACTGCACTTAGGAAAAAGATCTCAGCTCATCTCTAGCATCAAATCTTCTGCCATCATTGTAGGAGGGGCCATCTCGTCCATGGACACAGCTCCTTTCAGATCAGGGCAACATCACATCACAATCAACTTTGTCGGCACTGATCAATATTTAGCAATCTCTACTCAATTCACATCTTGGCCTGGACTGAATTTTTTTTTTTAACCAAACACATGGGCTGTCTGAGGGAGTGCCTTCTGACAGCCTGGTCTGCTCTCATCAGATAATTACAATATTAGGGAGAGAACACAGCAGAAGACGCAGTAGAGGCCTTTCTATCACAGCCCATTGATATGAAAGGGCCCATTGGTGTGAGTCTGTGGTTGCATAGAGGCACTAAAATAGAGGCACTAAAATAGTTTTTAACTCACTGCAAGTAAAAAATATATTATCTTTGTTCTTCCAGTTTTCACTGGCTCAACTATAATTGTGAATTCCAGGGTAAACAGCTCGCATCTATCTTAGGTATTTATCTGATTTTTTATCTTTTTGGAACACATATGGCATGAGTAAGTATCAGGCACATTGGGTAAGAAGTCATTTCATTCACAATGACCTTATTAAGATACTACTGCTGTTCCCATTTCACGGACGAAGAAAGGAAAGCAAAGTGGATGCTGTGCTGTGTCCCTCCGAGCACCACTTTAGGACCAAGTAACTCATTCCACAGCGGCTGAGCTCACAGCTGAGTACCTCCCTGAAGAACTGTCCTCAGGGGCGCCTGGCTGGCTCAGTTGGTTATGTGTCTGCCTTTGACTCAGGTGACGAGCCCCGGGTCCTGAGATCGAGCCCCACACTGGGCTCCCCGTGCAACGGGGAGTCTGTCTCCTGCTGCCTCAGCTCCTTCCCCCCCGCCTTGTGCTAATTCTCTCTCTCTCTCTCAAATAAATAAATAAAATCTTAAAAAAAAAAAAAGAGTTGTCCTCAGACAAGAGGACCTTCTTGTGTAAGTCGGTGCCCCCTCTCTAGAGGTGATGCACATTCAGTGACTGCACAACAGAAGACAGACTCACTCTACTTCCCTTAACCCAGGACACGGAAAGGCCTTCCCAGCTGCAGAGTTCCCCAGTGGCCAGCGGCAACCTCTGTGATAATCGTGTCACATCAACTCTACCCTGTGCCTGATCCGGCCTCCCCCTCCCCCGAGGACATGCTGCAGGAAACTTCCTGCAGCAACCCCCATCTCAGAGATAACCCAACCCCAACCCACGCCAGGTGCTTGTCCAACGTCACACAGCTAATCAGTGGTAAACCCAGGCAATCCGGCTCCAGAATTCACGTCCTTAGCCACAAAGCTAATGCACTTCTTTACAAGTAGGCTTCATTTAATGTCTGCATCTCACTTAACAGCCTGGAGCAGTACTTCCCAAGTTGAAGGATCACTAACAATCCTCCAGCTATTTTAGATACGCATCAATAAACGTGACCCTGTTCAAGTAAATTCAGTAAATGTCACAAATTCCATCCCCGATGAGATAGTCTCCAGGCACGTTAATATTTCAACACGACTGGTAAGTTATGCAATAAAGAAATCTATTTATCTGAAATTTGAAATGTGGTTTCCAACCCAAGCACTCTTCTCTGTGTGTGTGTGTGTGTGTGTGAGAGAGAGAGAGAGAGAGAGAGAAACATCTATTAGTACCAATCTGCTAGTGTCCCTCAGAACCAGTTTGGGAAATGCTAGCCTGGAGAAACCTTCACCGTACTCCCAAGGCCTTCTCCCCCCCCCTTTAAAACTCTTTGATGTCTGACTGCTTCTGAGAAGTCATCTCAGACAGACTGAAATGTTTCTAACAACTTTATCCTTTTCTGTGCAGAACGTCCCATTCTGTCTTAAGAAAGCACTTTATTTTACATGCTTAAGATTATGAGTAACATCTGCACAGTTTGCAAATATGTTATCCTTTACTCAGTGGCCATTTAGTGGGAGAGGGCTGGCTTCTCAATTCAGCTCTAACATTGTGAGAATTTAAAAACCTAACTGAAGCTTACTGGGCATCTTTTTTGTCTCTTCTCTGGAGAGGGGACAGGTCTAGATTTTTGAAATGCAAGAGCCCTTCCAGTGTTAATTTTATAGGATCCTACTATCTTCTGATTTCCTGCATACTGTAGTGGTTGAGTCGGTAGGTTCTAAAATCATACACACACACACACACACACACACACACACACACACACAGATCATTACCCTCTTCCCCCGATCTCTGTCTGTGTTCTATATGCCCTTATGGTGTGGGAAACAAAGACAGAAGAGAAATTATTAAATTTCCTTACTACCTACAGCCTATTGACAAGTCTTTGAAATAGACAGAATGACATACCTCTAGGGACTCAACTGCCTCAATGTTGACACTTTGCTAAGGGCAAAAGGCAATCCTAGTCCTAGCCTGACACCCCTACCCTCCCCACCCCAGGATCCTGTAAACCTACTCTAGCATAAAAAAAATTCCTTTGGAAATTTCCTTTATCTCTAAACCCCCAAGATGAGTGTTGTCCATCATACCCCAAGCATATGGCCCACTGATATACATCTGAAGGGTCTCATGACTAAGATTTTATTAGACGGTAATAAAAGACCTTTTTCCCAACAGCTAGTCCCTTCAACGTCCCTTGTTTCCAAAATTCCTTAGAGACTTGGGCTATCCCTAACTGCCTCCCAACTTGGAAGTATATAATGGGTCACTCCTCATAACCCCAGTGCAGCTCTTTCTGTCCGGGGGTCCCATCCCTGTGCTTTAATAAAAGCACATTTTTGTACCAAAGACATCTTAAGAATTCTTTCTTGGCCATTGGCTTTGAACACTAATGTCTTTCCTACATCACTGAGACATTTATTTTGCCCTGAAAATATTAGTTTCCTCCTGAGTGAAGTCATATTAGTATGTATCACAGAGTTGTCGTGAGGACTGAAAGAGGTGGTGGGTGTGAAATGCTATACCTTTTCAAGCACATGTTACGCACTCAGCAATACTGGCCATTTTCTTGTCATTGATGTTGGTTGTGATCATGGACATGGGACATGGTGGTGATGGTCAGGAGAGGAGGTGGCATGACATAAAAAAATAAATAAATAAAAATAAGTAAACTGTGCATTTGTCCCAGATTTCAGGTGTGTGGATGACTAAGACCAATCAGCCAGAGTAAGCTAGGAGAGCACAGCCGCCCATAATGCATTAGTAAGTGTGCCTGGGGTCGGGAGGATGCCGACATGTTGCCGAGAAGCCTGGCTAGGCTCCCTACCCAGTCTGCCTTCCACACTCAAGCCTGACCTGAAAACCACACAGTGACGATTACATTATAGTTAAGAAATGCCACGTGTTGAGACTAACTGCGAACCATATATGCTTCAGGTTAAAGAGGAGAAGTGAAACTCAAATAAGGAGCTTTTCAAAAGGACTCAGAAAGATGGCGCTCATAAATAGAATGATAGTCAGACTTAATGAAGAAAAATAACCATTCCCATTTCTACTGCGGACCACACAGGAACAAATGGACAGAAATCCCTTGCAGATAAAATTAGACTGGCTACACGGAGAAGCATTTGAGCTCTAAGAACTGGTCAGCACCAGCCTGTTTGACAAAGGGATTCACTGCAACCTCTACTCGGATTCACAAATGTCAGGGGGAATACCCATCTGTTTGGATGGTTAAGGGGAAGATTATCTACAGTCACAGGGAAGCAAGCCAAGCAATTCTTTGCAATCCCAAGCTTTGATGATGATACAACTGTAACATGCTAAATGGTGCTGTTCCCAGCATGGGGCTGCTGACAAGGGAATTTCTCAAGGGATTCCTCGGGCCAGAATTTGCCTTTAAGTATAAGTATAAGTATAAGTCAACCAGGGGTGGGTATGCATTCAAAGAGCAATAACAACCCTCTCTAATTAGACACAATCTCCTAAGGGAGGCATCCACAGAGCGGTGAGACTGGCACTAGTAAATTAAATTTTTAAAATCCTGTCGCAATCACTCCCCTGACATGCCCCTTCCTTAGGCCCCACTCTCAGTTATTTTTTATTTATTGTAATTACTTTAGTAATAAGATTTGTTTTCTTGTTATTATATATATTACCGTGCAGAGTAAAAAAAAAAATAATAATAGCCAAAAAGAGTTATGTTTCTTATTTATCTCCTTGGCCGTTATTGGGCCAGGGGGAGGGGTTGGGAGCAGGGAGAGGCTGTAAATAGAAAAGAAAGTGTTTCCTACGGAGTGAAGATGTATAGGAGCATATTTGCAAGAAGGAAGCAGGGCAATGAAGGAAAAAGGCTAATAATTCAGAAGGGCTAGGTGGCTCAGAGAGATAAATAACTGAGGAAAAGACACCATGGAAGTGGTTCCACATTGCCAAGGCTTATGCGATGCGTTCGACTTTCTTGTTTATAAACGAGGGCCTGCAGGTGGAAGGACCCAGAACCTGAGAGCCTGAGGCCCCCGAAGGTTCCCCAAGGCAGCCCGACAGGTGCAGTTCCTTCTGGTTCCTGATGGGGCGCACTTTCCCAGGAACCAGGGCTCCCAGGGATAGATGGGGGTGGGGGGCCATAAGGCTGTGATGCCCAAGCTGGGTACACCCGCGAGACTGTCTGCAGGCTGAGAAGAAGACCGGTTCCACCAACCAAAGACACTGCTCATGACAGATACCCTGAAATACTATGTGAGATGTCCTGAAGCTGACTGTAGGCTGGCTTCTAAAAGGCAAGAAGCCAGGCTTTTGTCCATTCCAATGGGACAACTAGGTCTATTTAAAGGGTGAGCATGAGGAGGTGCGCCCGGGGGCTCAGCTGCTTAGGCAGCCTACTCTTGGTTTCAGATCAAGTCATGATCTCATGGGTAGTGAGTCTGAGCCCTCCCTCCAGCCACACAGGATTCTGAGATCATCTGGGGTGTCTGTTGGAGGATTCACTCCTTCTGCCCTTTCCCTGACTCATGCCCACTCTTTCTCTCTCTGGAATAAATATATAAATCTTAAAAAAATAAGCATGAGGAGGTAAAAAGGCACTGGCTGAATTCTTCCTATTCCAAGCTTTCTCTACTGCTATATATTTTATAAAATTTATTCAGTCCTATCCCTTCTCCATAATTTTAAAATCACAGTCACAAGGACAAGCAAAGCTTTAGTAAAATATTATATATTTTAAAATATATATTGTATTAAGATAAATATTATATATACTATATAGTACGATAAATTACATATTTTATGTATAAAATAAAGACGTCTTTTTCACCTTTTTCATCTTTAACCTCGTCCCTCCCTCTGCAGAATTTCTATCCCACTGCCATACCTTATCTTGGATCTCTTTAAGAAACTGAGAAATGGAAGTAGGAAATCATTAATCCTGTTTGTCTCGACTACTGAGAAGAGCTTTGCATGGCTCACATTGAAATTCAAGCATCAGAATACAACCGGAGGGACCTTTACTTTTGTACTTTCAGACAGTTTCAGGTACTACGTATTTGATCATGACACTCATCAAGGGAGGCGCTATGGTTAGGGCTTACCGACCTCTTAGTAAGTTGAAGAAAATTTGCCCAATGCCACGTGGGTGGAAAGAAGCTAACCCTGACCCAAGCCTGGGCCTTCTGATTGCCCAGGAGGAATTCCTTATACTGAATCATGATCACAATCATCCCAGATGAAGCAAAAGAAAGAAAGAAAGAGTCAGCAAAACCAGGAAAAGCACAAATTGTTTCCTTTGAGAAAGGCCGTGAGATCTTATTATGACCCTGATAACAAAGGGAATGGATCTCCTCTTGCTTCCCCAAAGCAGAGCACCCCAAGAGTAAATGGCAGAAGGAACAGCACCCACAGTATTAGAGGCAGGGGGCTGGTCAGAGCTGTGCCTCCTATTCTCCAGACAGAGACTCTCATGTGTTTCAGGGAGCATGGAACATACATCACTAAGTACATGGTAGATGTGATGGGAATTGAGAAATAACACATCTGTATTATACCCAAGGGATTGCTTTATAAAGACTTCTAATGTATGTTGAAAGAAAGTGCCAGGCAGGGGACACTGGGAAGAGAGAAGTCTAAAGGGGAAATCGAGAGGGAAGAATGGACGTTTGTCCACCTCCCTCCCTGCCTGCATCCCTGTCCCATTTCTTCCTCCGGGAAGGAGTACAGAAACACCAGAGTGCAGACAGAGATCCGAAGCTCCCCAGCCAAGGAGGGAGCAAGGCATTTAACAAACAAGCACATTTCCCCAAGAGTCTCAGCCCCAACTTGATCAATGATTCTGCAACATTGAATCATTTTTAATTTAATGCTTCTGGGAAGTGAGGGGGGGGTGGAAACCCATCAACTACAGGCACAGTTGGCAAGAGCTGGGTATTAGCATTTGGCAGCATTTATTATTGCTGTTTATGATGGCATAAATTAGGTTTATGCTGATATAATTAATAACCCTAAATTTAGGAATAATAAATAGTAATATTTGTTCAGAACTGCAATGTCTGAGAAAGGCAAATGGAGTACTCTAGCTCCTGACTCCCCTCTGTATGTAGGAACGGGTGTGGGCAAGGAAGCCCTTGGGAAAGCTCTCCCACAATGTCCTGGCCCTAGGACCATGCATCATTGAACACTATGCAAATGACTTAGCAGCAGGACCTTAAGCGTTCCCAGAGCAAATAATTTTCATGTTGATCTCTATGAACAAGTTCATCTGCAAGACTGAGTATGCCACATTTCCCTCTAGAACCAGAACCCTCAGCCATCTCTAGGCCCACACTGCTCTGTGCTGCATGTCCAGAGCTCTGACAACTGTGCCAATGCCGTGTTCTTCATGGATCTCTCTACCCCCTTCCACATCCTAGAAGGAAAATCTTGGATGTCTCCCAAAATCCCAGTAGACCATGATTTCAGAATGACTGACAGATTTGCAAGGGAAGAATTCAAGGCAAAAAGTCACTTCTGAAACTTAAAAAAACAAAAACAAAAAACAAAACAAACAAACAAAAAACCTTAAATGTGTAACTTCATTTTACAAAGTTGTAAAAAAAAATTGGTGAGATTAAAATATTCCTATAAATGTTCCTTTCTGTATCTAGGAGAATATCTTTTTTTATTTTTTTAAAGATTTTATTTACTTATTTGACAGAGATAGTGAGAAAGGGAACGCAAGCCGGGGGAGTGAGAGAGGAAGAAGCAGGCTTCCTGCCAAGCAGGGAGCCTGACGCGGGGCTCGATCCCAGGACCCCGGGATCATGATCTGAGCTGAAGACAGTTAATGACTGAACCACCCAGGTACCCCTCCACGAGAGTATCTTAGCATCCAAAATGGACTGAGACCTCCTTGTTTCTAGTGAAGTCAGGAAGTAAACGGAGAAAATTATAGTTCCTCGCACCAAATAATCCCCTCCAGATCAAAATAACATTTTCCCCAGTTTTCAAATATAAGGAAAGTAAAGCAAAGAGAAAGAGATTAAATGCCCTTTGCCCATCTCTCCCCAGAGATCCTTTACACAGAGACACATAAACCTGCTAGAACCAGGCCCACACTGATATTTCCATCCAAACTGCCAACCATGTCCAGAACATTTTAATTTTCCTAAACACAAATAGAGCCAAAATAGCCAACCACTGATAATTCTGCTCTGTTAAGCAGTGCAAACTGGCAAAATAGTCTAAATTTGAAAAGTACATGAATGAAAGTTAACGTTCCTCTGTCAGCTCCCAGGAAGGGCCGTGGGGCTCCCCAGTAAGGCAGTGAATGACTAGCACAGGCTAAGCTTTACTTGCTCAGAAATATGATCTCTGGCTAGCAAACATTCCACAGGGAGATTCCATGGCAGAAACTTCACATTCCCCTGGCCTAGCTGGAGGGAGAATTTGGAGCTGAAACTCTGGAATGAGAGTTTTAAGGAGAGTAATACGCTCACATCCCCTCCTGGCATGTCCTCATGACCATCAGCATCATTTGGACAGACCACGGGGACTCCGCCACTCAGCTTCCCAGACGCCACACAGCATGGAGAACTTTGTCCTGACACCCTCGTTAGCTTGTGGCCATCCAAGCCCTCAGAGAAGGGGACACAGTGCCATGCTGAGGAAGACAGCTGGGAGGGCGCCCATGGGACAGCTGGTGTCCCTCTGCCTTTACTGGTCCCCCCTGCTTTTCCCCACCCTTCCCTCTCTCCTGGACCAAGGATCCCTGCTCTACTGCCCTCACTTTGCAGGAAACACTGTAGAACTCAGCCACAGGCACATGGAAAAATCAATGTTTTGGAAGCCAAATATGGCCAGTGAGTCCATAAAGGAATGAGTCACTCCCGCCTAAAGGTATAAACCCTCCCAGCTTGGGAGGATCCAGAGGCCCCATACTTATTAAACCCTAGTCTTTTGGAGACTGCCTGGACAATCAACCAGGCTCCCCAGTGTGTGCTCAGTTGTTGTTCAAGACACTGAATGATGATTAAGACAAAGAGAAGAAAAGAAGACCAAGTAATTTGGGCGCCCACAGCTTCAACAGGAACCACCCCTCAAAGGGGTAGGATACAAATCCCCCATTGCAATCTAGCCTATAATAAAACATTACGGGCAGCACACCAATACTTCAGTACTAATATCTAACTAAATATATATCCAACAGTTCATTTCTCACAGAAGTGGCTCAAAGCTTTTTAGAGCCCTTGCTCGGGTCTACAATTATCTATGTGAAGTCCACACCTTAAAACACTTTAGCAAGGTCAGGTACACCCCAGGTTAGATTTAACAAACATCTCTGAGGCACTTACTACCTCTCAGACTCTATGCTAAAAACATTCAAGAGGTAAGTCGCCCAGATGACTGCCTGGAACCGTGGATGTGAGCGGAGCTCACAGCCAAGTGGGAAGAATACAAGGTTTGCAACCAGGCCAACCTGAATTTAATCCCGGACTCTGAAACATCAGTTGTTGACCTTGTGTATGTCATCTCATCTTTTGCCTCAGTGTTCTCTTCACCTGCAAAGTGGGAGTAATTTTTTTCATAAGTATGAAAATTAAAATTAAAATCATATTTTTATCTTACCAGATTGACCCCCCCAAAATTAAAAGGATTGATACAATGCAGTATTGACAAGGGTATGGGGACCAGGCACTATCACCCATTGGTGGTAGGAATCTATATCCACACATTTTTCTAAATAATCTGGTAATAATGTCTCAGATATAAAATATGCATAGCATCAACTCAACAGACTTCTTTGAGAATTTATCTTAAGAAAACAGCCAGAGGAATTCACCAAGAGAATAACAAGAATATTCCCCTTTCTCCTGTTTATAATGGAGAATTGTTTAAATTAATTATGTCAATACTATGACATAGCCATTTTAAAAACTAATAATGCTATTTGTATTCTTTGCCACAGGAAGATGTTGTTCGTTTATAAACTCTACTACAAAATATATGATCTTACTTAAGACAGATAGAAATATATTTAAAGAAATAGCTGACATTCCCGGAGTTGTCAGCTTACAAAAAAATGGCTAATGAATGTTCTCCAACTTGACAATAGCATTTATGTCTGGACGCCTGATTCGGAAGGGCCTCCATGTTACCAAACCCTAGAAGCGCTATGCAATTACCATAGATTATAATGTGAACAATGTCCCCTGGAGTCATGCAATGCAGCAGCCCTGAGTTTGGGTACTTTTTAATTTCTTCCCTCAGCTTCTTCTCTACGCTGGAATTTTCTACAGTAATGATGCCTTTTTTTTTTCCCCCATTGGAAACCATAAGCGAAACCATTTTATTTTTTGAAAACAAAGAAGTCACATGTAGACAGTAATCAGCCCGAGGCTAGGGCATGTCCGGAGCTAAGCTAATGGGTGCTTTGTGCTCCCTTCTCACCAAACACCTCTGAGCTCTCCTGCCTGTCACAGGGCAGCTAAAACTGCAAATTACACTGTTCAGACTCCCTTTCCAGTCGGCCTCCTGGTAGGTTCTACCAACAGCAGGCACTTGAGGGAGAGAAGAAGGCAGTGGAAGAAAGCAAAGGACACCGTCTCTGCTTACCAGTTCCAGTTAATGAGACCAGAGCAGAGCTGGCATCTGGCTCAAGCCCTGCCTCTCAGGCTGTGAGACGCCCTCACAGGTGACAGCAGGGGGCACATCCGTCCCCTTGGCATTCAGACACCGGTCTCTCTACACTCTGAGGCCCTGGCCAGGTCAGACCCCTTTATCAGCATTTGAAATACCAAACTCTATGTAGTGCCCCCCCCACCCTGCCCCCACAGCCCCTGGGTTCCAGTCCCTCCATCACTTCCTCCTCCTTCCCTCACCCTGGTAGGTGGGACCTGCCTCTGCAATTATCAATCTCTTGGCTTCTTTGGCATCCCTTTTTGAACTTTTAGATGTCTGCCACCAGCGTGAACCAAATCTCATCTTTAGAAACATTTACCCTCTTGCTATATCGTGGATCATTTTCATAATTAGAAAAAAAATAAAGCTATTTTTTTTGATGTCCTAATTTTTCTGAGCATAACTCTGAAAACATAACTATTATATTTCTTCTTCACTGTTCCCTTAGGAATTTCTTCTCTAAGCATGAAGGCCACTTAACCCCTCCCCCAGCCTTGGGCATAGGTACTTTCTTTCAGTCTCCATAGCGCAGCTGAAACAAGATGGAAAGGCTGATTAACACTTTACTAAATCATGGAACAGAAGAGGACTACTCACAGGAAATTTGGAACTGATTATTGGTGTAGCTGTTTTCATTCTCAAGTAGCCACTTAAGGGACTGATTGCTTCTTCTGGCTTCTTCCAAATGGTACATGCCATCTTTCCTCCATGACCTCTCGTTCAGACCAGAGTTTCTCCAATTGCAAGCCCAGGGGAATTATCTATTTTTCTTAAAGACCCATTTTTCAGGCATCTTTTCTTGTTCCAGGACCTGCTTCTTTTCAGGATGCTTGACAACAGGAAAGAGCAAGGCAGTCAGTGACGACACTGCTCCTTCTGACAGGGACATTCGCCGACACACTAGCACAATGTATCACAGCACAAAGAGCAAAGCTGCCTTGATCCACCATGATCTGAAGACCCGGCACCCAAACCTCGAGGCCACTGGTGTGATCACCTGCAGGTGGGGAGGTAACCCAAGCAACATCCCATGTGGGATTTCTCACCAGTCTGTTATCAGGGAGCTCAGAGCGTATCTTCCATTCTTACTTGTGCAAAAGATAATAATAATAAAATTACATATTTCCTGTGGCCCATTTTTTTTTCAAATGTAACTGCTCCATGAGATCCAAAAGTCTGAGAAGCAACCACTGCTCTATGCTATTATATTGAAGAGATGTGAAATACGTTAAAAAGTGAGAGTTGAGGTCATATCAGAGGGGAGCCCTAAGCATATCAGAACAGGAGGGAATGGACATGGCCCTGCCCAAGCTGAAGTCCCCCCAAGAAGGATAATCATCAGCCCTTTGGGATGCTGAAGACTCAGTTGAATTAAAATATACAACGGAGTGGGCAGGGGAATGCAAGTTCCATGACCAAAAAAAAAAAAAAAATACTCAAAATTAGCTGGGTGTTGCCTATAGACAAAGGCTGGCAGCAACAAGAAAGGGCATATTCTCCAATGGAGAAGGCTGGCAGGACAAGGCAGTATCAAGGCCAAAGCCAAGCTGGAAATTCAGATCCCATGAAGGAAGACTGAGAATGAACCGATTCATTCATCCCAGGCCCAAATTACAGAGAGCTGCAAGGCTGTGTCTTGGTTTGTCCCAGCCACACTGGATACGAAGGTCCAAGCCTATAAGACTAATTTCAGAGGCCACCTTATGGTGGCCGTGAGCAGCGCTGAAGCTCTATTTGCATCTCTAGCCAAGGGTGGGAAGGGCTGGTAGACCAAAATGCACATGGGCTTTGGAGCTAGACAGAGTGGGTTCAAATCCCAGTTCCGTCACAAGCCGGCCATATAACCTTGGGCACAGGTGTGTTAATATGCATGTAGTTCAATTATCTAGACAATTTCTCATGCCATTTCTGCTTCACACTAACATTCTAATCTGGGTAACTCATTTTTACCTCTCTGATTTCAGTTTCCTTAACATTTGAAGGACCGGGACTAAATGATACACATGAACCCTCCTAGCTAGAACATTTTTTTTTTAATTCCAATGCCCTTAAATCCTTACAGAAAAGTGGTATATCACAGACAGAAGTTCTGGTCTGCCTCTGTAACACAAGCTTTTTAAACTGGACCCAAGATTTCACCCCTGTGTCCTCAAGATTTTGCATCTAGATATTAGACAGAAGACCTGCATTTTGGGGCCACAGTTACAATTACATAAGAAAATCTATGTAAAAACAAACAAACAGGTTCTTTCTTGGCCCATAAAAGGTGCTGAATGATTTTTTTTTTTTTTTAGATAAAGTCTGTGAGTTCTCTTATTGTAATAAAATAAAGCCTTTACAACCCACAGTCGAGTAAAGGAATATTGGCACTAACTTTAAATTGTCCCAGATAGTTTAAATTGTCAAGATTTTTATCTGATTTTTATAGTTGCATTTGTTTTCCCTAGAGCATTCAGCTATTACTTCTTAATACCTTGGTGTGTTTACTCAGAGTATGCCCTCTGCTCTTTATTGTTGTTTCGCTCCACGATGGCTTTGGAAGAAGAAAATCAAGTTTGTAGAGTTGTATGTATCCTAAGAATCAATATACTCTGATTCTCCTGTGAATAAAACGTTGGGCTATGTGTTGACTTCATAAAAATTATTTTGTCACTACATTCTACCCAACAACAAAAGTCCAAAAATTGGAAACCATGCTAGATCTCTAACCCCTTCCCTTACATGCCATGCCAACCTTTTGCATGTTCTGCAATCACCTGTATTCTCCCCACTTCACACCCTGAACAAGCCACCATTGTCACTTCCATCCTGACCCAATTTGTTGACCCCTTGGTTTTTTATCCCAGGCAGCAAAGAATAGTAAGAATCAATGATCCTCCCGGATTCCTTAGAACTTAGCCCAATTCTATATGAACAACCAGGCCAGCAAGACAGTAGATTGTTTCTTTGGGAACCCATCTTTATAGCTTGTTTTCCTGTTACAGACATGTGTTGCTAAGAGATCTTTGGCTTGGCAAGACCCACTAAATTTTTGCTAGAAAATCCTGGCTTTGTCTCTCTGACCACTATTATCAAAAGCTCTCAGCCATCCTCAGAGGCTCTATTACCATAACCACAAAAGGAAACTATTCTACTTTTACACATTCTTGCAAACCCCACGGGGGCCCGTGAAGTATTCTGAAAGAAGAGTACAGTCTAGTAAGTTAAGTACCACACTTGGGTTTAGGCTCTCCAGTCTTAACGCAAAGTTTGCTTCTCTGTCATTCAGACCACACACAAGGCAGTTCAGTTACCTTTAAGAAGTCTAGTAGTAAAAATGCATCCGAAGAAAATCAGTGAACTGATCTTCATCAGAAACAATATCACATAAGCAACATTTAGGTAAACTACATTAAACTCAGAGCGGACTTCCCATGGGGAAGTTAAGGCATGTAAAAGGGGCATTCGATTTTATCTATGGGGCACCCCAAGGTAAGACTGCATAAAGTGTTTGAAGTTCACAGGGCAAAGATCAAAGCACAGAGAAATACAAATCAATCTAGTTATGTACAATGGAATGGTCATGCCCTGAAATGGAATGTCAATCACAGAGAAAGTTCAAGTAGAAGTTAGATGAACCACATGTCTGGTAGGCTCTAAGAAGGGTTCATGAGCTGAGACTTTTAAGGGCTTTAACTGTGTGCTGCTGTGCGTCCATTGTAGTCTCATGTCTTTTGAAATTGGTGTGCTGTGACCTGTGGATTTCCAATCAGTACAATAACACTATGGTTTTCAAGTCCCTTTCAGCCAAAATTGTTTGAGTGATCCAAATAATCTATGATGTGCCTTGAGCTCCATGATGAAAGATGCAATATAAAAAAAGGGTAATTTTAGTCATAATAAATAATGGTAATGATGATGAATGGCAGTGTCACTGAGAAGGAGCTGGCCTGCCATTAGGGAGTCCAAAACAACCAGCTGTGAGCTGAAAATGACTGTGTCCAGGACAGAAGGATGCTCCGTGACTGAGACCACATTAACCTTTCAACCAAAGACCTGGACCAAGCCCCTGATTTCTAGGTGTGACCAGTTGTAATGGAAGAAACTACAATATTTATCCTTGAGCCTGAATTTGCCATGGGCTTAAGAGACATTTTCCCAGACAGGGCAATAGGGAGCATGTTCCCTTACCCTTCCAGCAGAAGAGAAAACTGAGTCGGTCGGGGGAAGAGCCAGATTGCACACAGGAGTTATGACTCTAAACCTAGTACGCTTTCCATTCTCCACCAGTCCCCGGACAATTCAGTGGAAAGAGAGACTTCAGAAAAGAGCCAACTTGGATGAGAACATGCTGAAATGGGATCCTGTCCCTCAAGATGGCCTGCAGAGCTGTTTTCCATCCATTTAGGCTGACAGAGCTTGCTAGTGAAATCCTGGGCACCTCAGGCAGGCAGGAGTCACTCATTAATGTCCTAGACCTGATCTCCGGAGCCGATAGCATATGGCGGGGGCCCGCTGAGTTCCACTGGACCAGGAGGGAACACCGCTCTAGAGCCCCATCCAACTGGACACCTCAGAGGGCTAATTGCTGCCAGAGGCCTAATTAATGCTCCTGACTGAGGGGCCTGGCCTCCTACTCCTCCCATGTGCTTGAAGACCAACCAGTGGCCACTGGCAAAGACAAAGGACCCTACTCTCTGCCCATCAAGAACCTCCACCAAAAACGAGGAGACTTGCTAGAACACACGAATCCTTTACTTCTTTGCCTTTTTTATTCTTTTGCTGTATATACTGAAATTTTATTTTTAAAGTCTATAGCTTTGACTTGCTTGCATTTTGGCACGGTTTAGCATATTTTATCATTTGGAATGTACTCTGCTCCTCTTTTTCTAAATTATCATGATACTTTACATTTCTAAATTTTTTAACTGATCAGGATTCTTTTTTGTACTTATCCTTTGAAGATAGTCTATTCTCAGCTGTTTGACGTGTATTTCGTTTTTTTCCTTAAAGAAATTAATTACTATTTTATCTTTCTTTAAAGGGTGTCTTGTTCAGTTGAAGCCATTTTAAATTTTATCTCTTTGAAATTTTTGTTTTCTTTTTTATATTTTTTGGCAGTTCTCATTTTATCTTGTTTCACCTTTTGCTATTGCCCTCGTTTCTTCATCTTCTAAACTTGTGCTTTGCTTCTTTAATACTGACATTTTAAACTGTAAATTCTTTCCCATGAATAGCCTCTGAAATTATTTTTCTTTCATTTTTTAATGCATCTTACGTTCTATTTTGATACCACATCTATTCCCCTAGTGAGAAGAATCCTCGAGGACCACAGGAAGAGGCTCGAGTCTCTTTCCACAGGGTTTGAGAATTTGTGAAAGTTAATCCTACTAGCCCCATCCACCAGCCACATCACCTCGGGGACCTGCTCTGGTTCTGCGCTTTGGTTCACAGCATCTAAAAATGCTGACTTCTTCCAACAGACCTCCTCAGACACTGGACTTCCTCGTTGCCTTCCTGTGTTCTGAAGGTGTGTGGGAACGCTGTGGGGAGAAGTACCACCCCTTCCATCTCTCCCTCAACCAGCCCTGACCCTCCAGCCATTCCATGCAAGCCATCCCATTTGGATACAGTGACACCCTTCTTGGCACTGTCTCCAGAACCCAATAAAATACAACTCAGAATAAATATGCCCCTGCAGTAAATATTAGTAAGGAAATAAAAGCACTGGTCTTAACTGTAAAGAAATCAGTGACACTTTGTCACTAATCCACCATGTGACCTAGGTAAATCACTTGATTACCATGGACACTGATTTTCTCCTCTAAAAAAAGAAAAAGACTATTACACCAGATTATTTCTAAGGATCCCTC
Organism: Mellivora capensis; assembly: GCA_004024625.1. Lineage (NCBI taxonomy): Eukaryota > Metazoa > Chordata > Mammalia > Carnivora > Mustelidae > Mellivora > Mellivora capensis. The sequence goes on along the minus strand of PISX010027623.1, from coordinate 2,191 downwards.
TGGAGTTAATTGCCTATGAATCTATGCCCTTGAATTCAAAGCAAAACAAAACAATACAAAAACAAAAACCTGACATGCCCTCAGGGTGTTTGGAGAGCATGTTGTTATTTGTACCCATTAACAGAACCCAGAAGAATTTATTCCTGCCACAGTACCAAGGTCTCTTCAGCCACACCGACTGAGCACACAATGCATTCCAACGGTGATGTGACATAAATGCGGACCCAGCTGAGCTGGGTGCCTAACATACTTGCCATTGATGACACCGTCTGGATTGAGCATGGGGATGATCTTGAAAATGAAGTTTTCCCTTAGGAGTCTAGCCACAGGGTCACTGCTGACCAGGAACTCCAGGGCCCCCTTCATCACCCAGCTGGCGTTGCTCTCTCCCGGGTGCACTCGGGCAGTGATCACCTGGTATGGACGCTGCCCTGTGGAGAGAGGGACAGGAGAAACTTAAACCTAAATACACTTTCCATTTCCAACAAGATAATCTCCCAGGGGCCAGAATGACTCCTGACTGGCATAAAGTCCAAAATAGGTTGACCGTTTCGCATACATATCTGATCTACACTGATCCATTTTCCATTTGCCTCTATGGTCTGCAAGACTCAAGAAAGTATAAAGTGAAAGCTCAAGGCTTTATCAAAAGCGTAAGTACTTAGTGGCATGAAAAGAAACCAAGAAGCCGATTTTATCAAGACTACCAAAGGAACAATTAACTCTCCAGAATCCAATAGCATGATGCTGTATGTCACAGATCTGAAATTGAATCTTATCTTCATACTTAGCAGCGGTAAGCTCTTAGGTGAGTAATTTGATTTCTGCAAGGCTAGTATCTCATCTGTAAAATGGGGACAATGATACTGATCTTGTGTGGGTGTTATAAAAACAGAAAGATGTCAATAAGGCACTTGGCATATTGCTTGGCATTCACTACAGGTTAGTTTCTCTCATCTCAATTATGAGGTCTATGGGTAAGATGGCCCTTCTCATTCCCCAGTAGAAATGAGATTCAAGGGCAGAACTTGTGCTGGGAACTTTATGCCTGTAGGACACTGAACTCAAACACTGAAAAAGATTTGACAACAGTGAAGCACCTGGCATCTCAATCGTGCAGAAAGAATCAGGAAAACACTCTCTGCCCAATCACAGGGAACATACTGATCTGAAGAGACCCTATGGAGACACATAGACAAAAAGCCCAAAGATGGGCTTGTCTTTGTTCCTTGTTGATAGAAAACACCTGGACCATTGTAATGTTGAGATGTATTCTAAGACCACATCCTGGCTCAGGTGAAAAGTATGTTTTGATTGATTAATGGTGTCTGTCCTCCATACACTTGGGGAAGGATGGGGGGAGATGTGGCATCATACCAGAAGTTAACCACATCTGCTCTAACTCCTTGTCTGATTTTGTGTGTGTGTGTGTGTGTGTGTGTGTGTGTTTTCTGACTCTCTTTTCCCTTTGTATCCTCACCCAATTCCTAACCGCTCCTAAACCCACCTGAGGGACAAGAACTAAGCATTTGCCAAGTATAAATAACCCAGCCATCAAGCAGCCTAAAAGTTAAACTAGTCACTTCTTGGGGCGCCTGGGTGGCTCAGTGGGTTACAGCCTCTGCCTTTGGCTCAGGTCATGATCCCAGGGTCCTGGGATCGAGCCCCACATCAGGCTCTCTGCTCGGCAGGGAGCCACACGCGCCCCCGCCTGCCTCTCCGCCTACTTGTGATCTCTGTCAAATAAATAAATAAAAATTTTTAAAAAAATAAATAAATAAAATAAACTAGTCATTTCTTTCCACCTCATTCAAATCACCGTTAGCTAAATATGGCTTTTCTTCCCTTAAACAGTAGCTTTTTTGAGGAAATAAATTGTGTCTCTAATTTCATGCAAAAAAAAAAAAATGAACAACTTTCAATAACAGAGCTAAAGAACAGGTAATAGTGAATTACTATTATCATCCATTTAGGCAAAAAAGCCATTAGGCAAAAAAACACTATCTGTTGACAACCTCTGAGATCTCAGTTTGAGGAGGAGAGATGGGTACATTTTTACTGACTATGGTGAGAGCAGGTCATGCGTCAGCCCCTTATAGATCATTTATATATTGGAGACAATATTTGGTTGTTTTTCCCTAAGCAGGTGTCTTGAGCATATCCCAGGAACTGCAGAAACCTTGGGATATAA
>PISX010027622.1:0-22720 GCA_004024625.1 Mellivora capensis | reverse complement strand
CCTGGTTTAGCCTCTGGAGCGATGTCCCTCCGTGGAGCAGACTTTTAAATGTCCCAATTTAGTGCTCCGTTGCTCCGCCGCTTGCCGGGAGCCGGCCCCTCCCCCACGGTCTATCCTCCCGTCGCTTTCGATTTACTTCTCCGCCAGTCCTACCTTTCAGAAAGTGTCCGATTTTTTGTTTCCAGAATTGCTGTTCTTCTTCTCTTTGATCTCCCGTTGGATTTGTAGGTGTTTGCAATGTTTGATAAGCTATCTAGCTGATCTCCTGCTACCTGATGTATTCTCAGCTGTTACTGCTCCGCCATCTTGACTCCCTCCCTCCAAATTTGAATTATTTTGATTATTGAGCCTGAACAGCTTATTTGCTTTTTCCAATTTTTCAGTTATGAACAATAATAAAATTGTTTTCTTTATTATAATGCATTATTGGATTGTCATCACCACCCTGAATTTCTAAAAGTCATTGTTTAGGAGCAGCATAGAATAATGCAAAATGGATATACTTTTGATGCAGGATAATTTGGGGCTCAAATTCCAGTTCTGATTCTTACATGGTTACAGATTACAATATCTCTGAACCTCCTATTCCTCAACTTTAAAAGTGATAATATTTTCAAACCTTATTAATTTCTGTGTATCTAAATTATAACATGATTATATAGTAGATACATAATTAAGACTGAAACAAACATGAATTTCTTATATGCCAGTACATAGAGATATATTTTATTAAATACATTTTGTCAAATTTAAACAATTTGGGGAATTTTCTATAGACTCTGTCTCTTCAAATGAATTCCTTCTTTTGAGAGATTTTATTTATTTGAGAGAGAAAGAGAGAGACTGATAAAGGAAAAAAAGAGAGATCATGAGCAGGGGGGAGGGGTAAAGGGAGAAGCAGACTTCCTGCTGAATGGAGTTTGATCCCAGAACCCTGGGATCATGACCTGAGCCAAAGGCAGACTTTATTTTTTTTTTTTTTAAGATTTTACTTATTTGTTTGACAGAGAAGTCACAAGTAGGCAGAGAGGTAGACAGAGGGGGAAGCAGGCTCCCTGCTGAGCAGAGAGCCAGATGTGGGGCTTGATCCCAGGACCCTGAGATCCTGACCTGAGCTGAAGGCAGAGGCTTAACCCACTGAGCCACCCAGGTCCCCCCAAAGGCAGATGTTTAGTGGACTGAGCCACCCAGGAGCCCTTCAGATGAATCCTGATTGTCTTGTTACATCAAAGGTTGCTCAATTTCTGAGATTTGGTGTCGATTTTGTTTGCAGCATCTGTAATGAGTGTGGGTAGAGGAAAGGAAAAAGATGTCTAAAAGCATGTTGTGTTTCATGAAGTTCCTTTTAGAAGAACAGGTTTCATGGTGACTGCCACCTTTGTGGACAAATGGAATGGTACGGAGGACTTTCTATTGAATTTTTGATCCACCTAAGAAGCATAATGTTCTAGGAAATGATGCAAATATTAGGAAGATACTAGTTTTTTGGTGTGCTTGTTTAAAATCACATAAAAAGAAAAGCAATTTCAGAGGCAATTTTTCCATAGTCCATATTTTACTGGGTTTAAACAAATTTAACCCCTTAATTTTTCTTAAGTTTGATAAAATCTAAAGTGACAATTTTATAGAAACCTACTCAGGAAATTTAAATTCTTTCACATAAGCCCTTAGTTTCTCTAGCCAATTGAGTACTTCTAATCAGGAAACTTGGCCATGGCACACTGCTTCTGTATTCTGTAGGGTTTTGTTATTCAAAGTGTTGTCTGAGGAATGACGGCCTCAGTTTCACTGGAAAGCATTTATGAATGTAGAATTGTCCCCACAGCAGATCTGCATTTAAATCTGCATGTTAGGAGGATTTCTAGGTGTTTCATAGGAATAGTAAATGTAGTCATTAGGCAAAGAGCAAATGCATTTAGAAATCTTTATCTAAGAGTTTATATTAGTATTAAAATAAGAAAAGTATAAGTATTAAATAAGTAAAGACTCAGCAGATCATTTACTTACCAAAAAATATTGGGGTATACATGTGTCAGACTCGTAAACTCAGGATGACCCTGGAAAAAAATAAAACAGGTAAAAGTTATCACACTATGAAACTAAGATTCTGGAATACAGGAGATACTCAGTAAGTAACCAAGGAAGATGTATTGGATTGTGTTAAATGTTGTGGATGTTTAAAAAATAATTGTGTAAGAGAGGGAGAGAGAAGAGAGAGCTATTTTAGATAGGATAATCAGGGAAGGCCTCAATAATTGGCTTTTGAACGATACTAGAAGGAGGTAAAGGAGAGAGCCATGCATTGATGAGTTGAATATTGGTTCCATACAGAACACCTAGCAAGCGCAAAGGTCCCAGAGTTGGGAACATTCTTGTCCTGCCATCATGGAGCTCATGTGGGGGAATGGAATGATCAAGAGAATTGTATGAGGTGAGGTGGTCTGACAGGTAGTAAATGATGGGTAAGGACATTGCAGGACACACTATAGGACACTGTAAGAACTTTAGCTTTTACTCTGAGAAAGCAGATCATTGGAGGGTTCTGAGCAGAGGAATGAAAAGAACTAATTTTTAAATATCCTTGTTCTCTGTAGAGAACAGTATAGGGAGCAAAGGTAAAGGAGGAAAACCACTTAGAAGGTCATGGCAGTGGGGCGCCTGGGTGGCTCAGTGGTTTAATCCTCTGCCTTAGACTCAGGTCATGATCTTGGGGTCCTGGGATCAAGCCCCACATCGGGCTCTCTGCTTAGCAGGGAGCCTGCTTCTCCCTCTCTTTCTGCCTGCCTCTCTGCCTGCTTGTGGTCTCTCTCTCACTTTGTCAAATAATTAAATAAAATCTTTAAAAACAAAAAAAAGAAGAAGGTCATGGCAATAATTCTGGGAAGGGCTGATTGCAGCTTATATTAGGATGGCACCTAAATGAATTTTGAAGGAAGAGGGAACAAGATTTTTAGATCCTTTAGTTGTGGAGTAGGAAAGAAATAAAATTTAGTATTAATGGTAACCCTTGGACAGTATAGCTCTGCAGTAGCTTAAACCATACCCAGTCTCCACCTTAGAGCAGATAGAAGGCTACAATATGAATTTGTACTGCTCCTTTGTGACTCATCATATCACTTAAAATTTTTGGAATGTTCTTCAATAAATACTGAGATTTCCCATTCAAGGTTCTTTTTTTTTTTTCAAGATTTTATTTATTTGACACAGAGCAAGAGAGAGAGACAGAGCAAGCACAGGCAGTGGGAAGGTCAGGCAAGGGAGAAGCAGGCTCCCCACTGAGCAAGGAGCCCAATGCAAGGCTTGATCCCAGGACCCCAGGATCATGACCTGAGCTGAAGGCAGATGCTTGCTTAACCAACTGAACCCCCCAGGCACCCTCATTCAAGGTTCTTTTCAGGGAGTTCAGCCTCTAGCAAATTGATCATGCTATGTATTGGACTAATCCTGACTGGCAAAAGAAAGTCCTGTATGTATAACCATAATGGTGAGGAGATGACAAAAACTGTAAATGAAATCTCATTATTTATTAAGATCACTTGATACTAAATCTTCTTTTGTATTTTTATTTAATTAAAATGTGGTATAATTGGCTCTGTCAGGTGAAGTCTTCCAATTATTTACTTACCAATTATTACTTTTGTGAACTTAAACTTTTCAAAATGTAGCATAATTCTAACAATTTGATAACATCTTTAACAGGTGTAAAATTCAGAATTCTTTTAATCTGAGTTAGTATCAAAATAATTTAACCAAGATACTGATAAAATTTTTATTATGTTAATATCTACACTTACAACAGCAAAGTTAAACTCTAAAGTTCAAACAAGTTTGTATTTTAAACTTTATTTTGAAAAAAATATATAGACAAATATTGTACGTGTCTCCTGGATCTTTCATCCAACGTACATCAATAGTGGCCAGTTATGTAACTTCTATATAATATCCAAAACAGGATATGGACGATGGCATATAATTATTAACTCATCTGTAGATCTTGTATTTTACCACTCTATAACAGCGTACATTTGTGTGTGGGGGGTGGTATATGTTTAGATCTGTGCAATTTTTTTTCAATACGAGGATTTGTGTAACTGCTAACATCAAGACACGGGATGGTTCCATTAATACAAAAGAACTCCCTTATGCTATTTCCTTGGGCTTATGTATGTTCCCCACACTTTGATGCCTGCTGCCAGAAACCACTACTGTACTCTCAGTCTTTTTAGTTTTGCCATTTTGAGAATGCTGTACCAGTGAAATCGTGCATTATGCAACTTCAGAAGTTGAATTTTAACTTGCTCTTGAGGTCTCTGCAGGTTGTTGCTTGTATAAATGGTTCATCTTTTTTATTGCCAAGAAGCCCAATAGATGGTTGCAGAGTGCTTTTTAACCATTCACCAGTTGAATGACCTGTGGAAAATTTCCAGCGTTTTGCTACTCCAAATAAAGTTGCTGTGAACATTCATGTGGAGACATTTGTGCAAACATATGTATATTTCTTTGGGATAAATGTCCAAGCGAGCAATTGCTGGGTCATGTAGTGAGTGCACATTTAGTTTATAGGAAAATGCCAAGCTATTTTCCGAAACGTCTCTAACAATTTATGTTGTCACCAACAGTGGACGAGATCCAGTTTCCCTGCATTCCTCACCATTTGGTATGATCACTATTTTTTTTTTAATTTTATCTGTATTGCTGTGTGTGAGGATATTTTATAATAGTTTTAATTTCATTTCCCTAATGGCTAATGATTTTGATTATGCTTTAATGTGCAAGTATTTGTCATATTTATTTCCTATTTAGTGAAATGTATGCTTATGTGTGTCTCCATTTTATAATTGAATTGCTAGCTTTTACTGTTGAATTCTGAGCTTTTTATACATTATAGTTACTCGCCTTTGTCAGATATGGGGTTGCAAGTATTTTCTACCAGTCTGTAGTTGTCACATCTTTCAACTGGGTCTTTCATAGCCAAAAATGGTTAATCATTATGAAGTCCAGTTTATTATTATTTATGGATCATGTCATTTCTAAGAACTCTTTATTTAGCTGCACACTGAAGATGTTCTCCTGTGCTGTCTTCTATGAGTTTTATTATATGTTTTATACTGAAATGTAGGGTTTGTTTTGAATTTCATTTGTATATAGTAGGTGTAGGTTGTGGTTCTTTATATGTCTGTTTATATCTAGTTATTCCATCACTGTTGATTGAAAAGATTATCCTCCATTTAAATTGCTTTTGTACTTTCTTCAAACATCAGTTGGGCATGTTCATGTTAGTCTAGATTTGGGTTTCTCTACTCTGTTCATTGATCTATGTATTTATTTTTCCACCAAAACCACAGTGACTTGATGACTGTAGACACAGTAAATCTTGGTGCAACATTGAAGAATTCTTACCAATTTTTTGTTTGTTTTTAGCATTTTACTTAGCATTTATGTTACTGTTTTAGTTTTTCCCTTTCCATATAATTTTAAACATAACTTGTCTGTATATAGTGTTTTGATGTTAGTCTTCATACTAATTTGGAGAGCAGTAGGTCTTTACTATATTGAATCTTCAAATCCACAAATCTTCAAGTCATTTGTTTAGATATTTAAAATTTTTTCATCAATGTCTTATAACTTTCAGCATATTGATCATGTATGTATTTTACTTGGATTCATTACTAGGTATTTCTTTTACCTTTTTTCACCCCAAATTGCAGTATAATCAACATTCATTGTTATAAATGTTTCAGGTGTAAAACATAGTGATTCAGCAATTCTGTATATTACCCAGTACTTGTTAAAATTAAGTGTCGTCATCATCTGTCACCATACAACATTATTACAGTATTGACTGTTTTCCCTACACTGCACTTTTCTTCTCTGACTTACTTTAAAAAATGGGAGTTTATACCTTTTAATACTCTTTATTTCACCCATCCCCCAACCACCTTCCCTCTGGAAACCACCAGTTTATTCTTTGTATTTAAGAATCTGTTGTTTGGGGGCGCCTGGGTGGCTCAGTCGGTTACACAGCTCCCTTCAGCTCAGGTCATGATCCCAAGGTCCAGAGATTGAGCCCTGCATTGGGCTCCCTGGTCCGCGGAAAGTCTGCTTCTCCCTCTCCTTCTGCCTGCTGCTCCCCTACTTGTGCTTTCTATCTCTCTGTCAAATAAATAAATAAAATCTTGAAAAAGAATCTGTTGTTTGTTTCTTCATTTTTTAAATTCCACATTTAAGTGAAATCACATGGTATTTGTCTTTCTTTGTCGGTCTTATTTTACTTAGCATAATATTCTGTAGATCCATTCATGTCGCAAATGGTAAGATCTCATTCTTTTTTATGGCTCAGTAATATTCCATTACACACACACACATGCGCACACACACACACACACACACACACACACAACACATCTTTATTTACTTATCAGTGGACATGGGTTGCTTCCATATCTTGACTATGGTGAATAATGCTGCAATAAACAGTGATGTATATACCTTTTTACATTTTTTTTCATTTTCATTGATTAAACACCCAGTAATGGAATTACTAGATCATGTGGTATTTCTATTTTTAATTTTTACAGGAATCTCTGTACTTTCTCCCACAATGACTACCCCAGTTTACATTCCCACCATCTGTGCATGAGGGTTCCTTTTTCTAAACACACCAGTGCTAAACACTGGTGCTAAACACAACAGTGTGTTATACCTTATATTTCTGATTCTAGCTATTCTGAAAGGTGTAAAGTGACATCTTGTTGTTTTGCATTTCCCTAATAATTAGTGATGAACATCTTTTTGCAGGTCTGTTGGCCATCTGTAGGTCATCTTCAGAAAAATATCTATTCAGGGGATGCCTGGGTGGGTCAGTTAGTTAAGCGACTGCCTTCGGCTTGGGTCATGATCCTGGAGTCCTAGGATTGAGTCCCGTATTGGGCTGCCTGCTTGGCAGGGAGTCTGCTTCTCCCTTTGACCCTCCCACTTCTCATGCGCTTGCGCTCTCTCTCTCTCTCTCTCATTCTCTCTCTCTCAAATAAATAAAATCTTTTTAAAAAAAGAAAGAAAATATCTATTCAGGTTCTCTGCCCATTTTTAAATCAGCTTATTTTTAATATTTTTTAGTGTTGAGTTGTACAAATTCTGTAAATATTTTCGATATTAATCCCTTACTGGTTATATCACTTGCAAATATCTTCTCCCATTCAGTAGGTTGCCTTTTTGTTTCATTGATGATTTCCTTTCCTGTGCAAAATCTTTTTATTTTGATGTAGTCCTGATGGTTTGTTTGTTTATTTATTTATGGTTTCCTTGCCTCAGGAGACCTATCTAGAAAGATGTTGCTAAGGCCAAGGTCCAAGAAGCGATTGCTTTTGTTTTCTTGTAGGAGTTTTATGGTTTCAGATCTCACATTTGGATCTTTAATCCATTTGGGGTTTATTTTGTATATGGTGTAAGAAAATGGACCAGTTTCATTTTTCTGCATGGAGCTGTTCAATTTTCCCAGCACCATTTATTAAAGACTGTCTTTTATATAATCTTGTATATTGTATATTCTTGTCACCTTTTTTTATAAATTGACCATTGTTGGTTTATTTCTGGGCTCTGTATTTTGTTCCATTGATCTGTGTGTCTTAAATTATTATTATTATTTACCAGTACCATACTATTGTGATTACTACTGCTTTGTAGTATATCTTGACATCTGGAATTATGATACATCCAGCTTTGTTCTTTTGCAAGATACCTTTGGTCACTCTGGGTCTTTTGTGGTAACATACAAATTTTAGTGTTCTTTGTTCCAGTTCTATGAAAAATGCTGTTGGTACTTTGACAGGGATTGCATTGAATTTGTAGGTTGCTTTGAGTAGTATAGACATTTTAACAACATTCTTTCAATCTTTAGAGTGAGCCTTCCAGTGATTTGATTCTTTTCTTATTTCAATTATTGCATTTTTAAATTCTTTAGTTTACAGTGGTAATTTTTAATGTCTTATGTTTCCTTGCACAGATTTTCTGTTTTCCTTAAAAAAAAAAAAAAAGATTTGTACTTATTTGGCAGAGGGAGAGAGCACAAGCAGGGGGAGTGTCAGGCTGAGGGAGAGGGATAAATAGGCTCCTAGCTAAGCAGGGAGCCTGATGTGGGGCTCCATCCCAGGACCCTGGGATCATGACCTGAGCCGAAGGCAGGCGCTTAACCCACTGAGCCACTCAGGTGCCCCTCTGTTTTCCATCTTTAAAACATATTCATAATTGTTCATGGAAGCATTTTTATGATGTCTGTTTTAAAATTCTTATCAAATAATCCCCACATCTGTGTCCCCTCACTGTTGGCAGCTCTTGGTTATCTTTTCTTGTTGTGATTTTCCTGGTTTTGGGTATGATGAATGACTTTGGATTGTGCATGGATTATTTTGGAGATTATGTGCTAAGACTGTGAATCCTATTTAATCTTATTTTTTTCACATAAGTCACCCTGTTTGGTTGTTGTGCAGGTTCAGGTGGAGGTGGATTTTTACTTCCCTATTAGACCCCACTAAAACCATCCTGATAAGAGCCGATTCACACTGGCTCACTGAATATGATTAAGGTAGAAGTGCAGCTCTCTCCCCAGCTCTGTTAACACTCCCAGCAAAGGCAAAGAAAGCATCAACTAGCACTATCTTATTGCCACTGAGAGAGGAGTAGGCTCAGCTTCCTTCTGGTCCTTGATAACAACAGGAGGTGCTCATCTTCTATCACTTCATTTCACTGTATTGATGCTGGCAGAGGGGGAATTTTAGCTCTTTGCTAGGCTTTGGTGATATGCGGGAAGGTCAGGGTGTAACAGAGTTCAGACTAATCCCACTTGGTTCTTCCTCTTTCAGTCTTGATGCTGCTGGATGGTGATAGGGGTTCAGATTGCTGCTGCTTCCTACTAACACTACCTGGGCAAAGAAATTGTGTCAGAGGAAGGGAGCACTGCTGCTTGCTTCCATCAACCTTTAAAATTCAGCTCTCAACTTGGCCCCACCAACACCATCCTGGTAGGGAAATTTGAACACTGTAGCTTGCTTCAATCAGGACAGTCAGAAAATCAGCTCCTCACTTAGCTCTACTGAAACTGCAAGGGTGAGCAGGTCAGTTCTTCCACTACTCTTTGACTAAAGTAGGGCTCATATTGTTAAAAAGTATTTTTGTCCTACTAGCCCACTCTTTCCAGGTCATTTTAGCTGGGGAGCAGGCATTTCTGGAAGTGTGTGTTTGTTTTGTCTCTACCTGTTTTCAGCTCTGGGATGGAGGCTTTTCTCTAGCTCCCCATCTGGGAGGCAATAAGGAAACCCAGAGAATAGGGGCACCTGGGTGGCTTAGTCAGTTAAGCATCTGCTTTTGCATCAGGGTCCTGGGATAGATCCCTGCATCAGGCTCCCTGCTCAGAACAGAGGTGGAGGTGGGTGCAGAGTCTGCTTGTCCCTCTACTCCTTCGCCCTCCCCAACTTATGTTCAAGTGTGTTTGTGCGTGCTCATTCTCTCTCTCTCTCTCTCTCTCTCAAATAAATAAATATGCTTTAAAAAAAATTAGGAATCCAGGAAAGTCACCACCATCTTTTCCCTCAAGCCCCAAGGTCTGTTTGGTCATCCTTTTCCTTTCCGTGTATATTAGTTTCCTAGCACTATCACAGTAAATTGCCACAAACTGGGTGCCTTAACACAACAGAATTTTATTCTCTAACAGATCTGGATGTTAAAAGTCAAAAATGAAGGTGTTGGCAGGTTCATGTTCCCTCCAGAGATTGTAGGAAGAGCATCCTTCCATTCCTCTTCCAGGTTCCGGTATTCCCCGGCTTATGACAATGTAACTGCAGTTTCTGCTCCAACTTCACAAGATCTTCTCCCTGTGTTTCCTCTAAGAACCCTGGTTATTAGATTTAAGTCTCACTTGAGTCCAGGATGATATTATCTGGACATCCTTAATTTATTTACATCTCAAAGATGCTTTTTCCAAATGATGTCAAATTTGTGTGCTCCAGGCCTGAGAACTTAGACATCTTCTTGAGGGACACTGTTCAGTCAACTATAGCAATTTTCAGAGCCTTTTTACATTTGTTCCTTGTGTTTTGTCCAGAATGTTTTTAGTTGCAAGGGAAGGATTTGGGAGGAATGGAGCCACCCCAAAACCCTGTTTCCTTTATAACACTTGAGTTCATTGTGTGTGTGTTCTACTGAGCACTGTTACATTGTAATAGGTGTTTTAACTATTCTTTTGAGTGATAGGAACAAACTTCCTATGGAATTCTGAACACAAAATAGTCCCAGACTGAAAAGAAACATCAGTGCCTCAATGGCTTTTTTCTTGGTTTATTAATTATGTCCTCTCTCTTCTCTTCTACTTAATGGTTGTATTAGTTATTCATTACCACCACAGTGCTGCATCAGAAACCATGCCAAGATTTTGTTGCTTAAAACAATAACAATTTATTAAGTAGTGTGCATGCAGGTCAGCCTTGTACTGAGATCAACTTGGTGATTTTTGTGGCTCAGCTGATCTAGTAAGTTTTCAGCTTGGATGACTGAAATGATTCACTCTTTACCATTTGTTTCTCATCATCCAGAAAGTTCACGTGGATGTGGACTTTTTGGTTATGGCAGAGAATATGAAGGAGCAGAAACATGCAGGTGTTTTCACAAGCCTCTGTGTCCTATATGCTATCATCCTGTGGGCCAAAACAAGTTACATGGCATGGCCCACAGCCTGGAAAGATGAGGTTACATTGCAGCTGGGGTGATTCCCATAATCATCTACCATGGCACTGCTATGGTTCTGCAGCGCTAAATAGCATGCATGCTGTGATGTCATCCACAATCAGAGAATGAGTTTCTTGGTCTACTGACTTACCTCAAACAAAAATTCATGTCAGTATCCATGACACTGTACTTCTACACAATACATATGTTGCTTTCTCAGCACTTTCTTCTCCCTTAAATTTTAAATAGCACTCCCATCTATTTGTAGCTAAATATATTATGATTTGAATATCTTGGGAAGCCAGGGAGAACTCACTTCAAAACATTGTTATTATTAGAATAATTAAATAAGAGGCTGATATGGTATTTAAAATTAATCTCACTTTTTCTACCAGTTGCTTGCTGTGTCCTATCAGGCGAGTTTACCATTCCCTATTGGAATTGCTCCAGCTGTGAACTCTCTAGTATGAGTTGTTCTTTGCTTCAAACCATTCAGGAAGTCACCTCTGCTTGCACAGTGTTAAAAGGAGTCTTCTGGCAATTATTTAAGCAGATTTGTTAGAAGAGAATATCCTTTTTTTTTCAAAGGGCTAACCTTTGCTGTTTTAATGAATGTTACTTCTTTTCACTTAATGCTGGAAGGGGAGATTATTGTAAACAGAAGCTGTTTTCATCTGTATAAAATAATTTATAAACTCATGACTTATTTCTCTGGAAACACTTTGAAACAGCAGTGCATATGACATGTGAAGATGATGAAGCATTATTAAAATAAAAACTCCTGTCTCACAGACCTTAATTCATGTTTTAAAACATGAATCTATTTTTAATTTTAAAATACTTTGTTTAAATTAAGGCAGGGATGAAAAAGGCACACAACCAGCCAGAGATTCATTCAAATTCTATTTTAATGTTCAACAAACTGAATGCATATATACATTTTAAGAGTTTGTGTATTTTTTTTCAAGTTTCATAGAAAATTAGCATTTGGTTTTTCCCAGTGTATTAGTCATGACAACATCAAACTCTTTATCTTCAAAGAAACTGAAATGCAGAATTCATTTTGGATGCCAGCCATTTTTTTATGTCATTTTTATTTATTGATGAAGTATTTCAGGACATGGCTAAATTTAGGGCCCTATACTATGATGAACTTTCTGAGTCAGTTTTCCTGGTGTCCATCAAGAATTCAGATTTCATCACATATTATCAAAAGCCAAGAGCTATCTCTAAAAATGATAGTTGTTTACCAATGTAAAATGGGAGTTTCCTCTTGATTTGTCTGTTGTGGATTGCCATAGGATCTAACAAAACCCATTGGCAAAGCAAAAAGAAGTACTCAAAATGAGTAGTTACTGGCCAAAGAGAGTATCTGTCAGTTTGGTACAGAATTCTCAGAACTTGCCCTGGAATTCCCCCATCTTCTTCAGGATATAGCAGGCTCATTGAATCCACTAGGTCGTAGAGGACCAAATGGTAGACCCATTTTATCACTGGGCCTGGACCTTGTAAAGAGCCTCTTTCCCTGGCATACTCAGAGCTGGGAGCCTTTCAGATCATTTGTAAATGAGTCAGGAACACATATCCCAAATGTAGAATATATTCCCAGTACAATGCAGAGAGATCCAGTAAGTATTTGACTTTTTTCTTAATGTAAAAACATTTAACAAATCCTTCACTGTGGAGGTATGACTCAGTATACCACAGACTTTGTTAAATTAGCAATATTCTAGAGTTTTATGGGAAATTACCCACTCTGATAATATGTGTTTGCCAAAGTCTCTAGGGTAGCTGTCACCCTTAAAATGTTGAATGCATATTTGCCATAGGACCCCACTACTCAACTTCCAGATATATGGAGAAATAATAATATAGGTCTTCACAAGATTTGTGGGCAAATGTCCATAGTAGCATTATTCATAATAGCTAAAATGTGAGAACAACCCAAATGGCCATGTGAATGGAATACAAAAATAGGGTATATCCATACAACAGAGTATTATTTAGCAATAAAAAAGGAATCAAGTACAGATACATACTACAACATAGTTGAACTTTGAATATATTATGGTAAATGAAAGAAACCCAACAGAAAATACCATATATTGTGTGATTCCATTGTATGACATGATCCAAAATTAGTGAATTTTATGGTATGCAAGTTATGCTTCAACTAGTCTGTTTTTAAAAACTTATCCTACAAAGCAATTTCATAAAATTCTTCTTGAGGAGTAAAAACAATCTTTATTTTATTGTCATATAGGATATCAGAATAGCAAGTCCCAACTCCCTAGGTTAGAAGTGTTCAATGGGGTCTAGCTAGGTTTGGTTAAATAATATTTTCAGAAACCATTCTCTGTAGTAAAATTGAATGGAAATTAAGAAATTTTTTATGCAGGTGAGAGAAGAGTTGATAAATTAGGGGAGAATGAGGCAACCCAGACAGAGATTTGTGGAAAGCCAACTTTAATTCTCCTCTCACAGGACAAATGGAGTTGTAGTTTACTGGGATCTGGAGCCCTGAGGTCACTCTCAGAGAAACCATCAGAAGCAGAGATAGACAGGATTGCCTGATTTTTCTCTCTTATCTTCCTATGTTCCTTCAGTGCCTTCTGTTGGCTTAACTTGAATAGAAACCAGTATTTGGGTCTATCATTTTCCTTGCTACACACAGAAAAGCAAAGTTAGGAGTGGATCTGAGGCAAAGATACCAAGAACTGACACGTTGGAGTTAAATACAGCATTTATGTCCCACTTACCTTTTAACCCATACCGCTCTTCCTAACACCAAGTCTTCTCTAGGTTCTGCCTCTTAACAGACATCTCTAACATTCTTTTTAAGCCCATCTCAGACCTTGCATTGTCCATCACAGTTTCAGACAGCGATTACATTCTCTTAAAAAACCCTAAAGAAAACATATACTCTGCTATTCAACTTACAGTTACAAATCACTTTCTTAGTTTTTAAATTATCTTCTGTTTAACTTTCCCAGGTCAGTTAAAAGTACTGTGAAGACAAAGCTTATGTCATAGATAATAATACCTAGAAGAGATGACAGAATGTTTAGAACATTACGGGATTTCAAAAACTGTCATTATAAAATATTTGTTTTCTGGAAAGTGTCAGGGCTGAAATTAAAGGGTGACCTTTAGCACAGAATAGCAAATTAATATTCATCGGGTTTTTTGGTGCTTCAGTTTGTTAATTGTGAAGATATGCCTCTGACTTGGCAAGTTTCATTTCCTATTGTGCTAATACTATAAAGGTACAAAGCACTACTCAAAGGTAACACTAGGTTTCTTCTTTAATTTTAATTTTATTCCTTCCATACAATGAGTAAATTAATCGGGTGGCAAAAGAAGTTCTCCAAAGGATCCATAATGTAGAATCCTATGACCTAGATAAGGAGCCATTAGAAACAATAGGGTAGCTCAATACCCAGGGAGGAGTCATTGGAACAAATTTTTTAAAGCCAATATATTGCTTATCTTGAGAAAAGAGAGTGATAATTACATTCACAAAGACATAGAAATTGATATATTAGATTGTACCCCTGGTTTACCCAGTACAAAGTTCACTTATTAAATGGAATGCTAAAAGGCAAGAGAAAGGCCTTCATAGCTGGGATGCTCTGTTTCACTTTAGTATCTATCTATATCTCTGCCTTGTATAAATTAGCCCAAATGTTTCTGGAACCCATTATATAGCCTACCAAGACATAGTTTGCTGTATTGTTTCCATAAGTTTATTATTCATTATTCAAAGTCCTATTTCCTCTATAAAGCAAAACAAATAACACTGTCTAGAAAGACTGGGTTGCCAGATTCAAAAGATGCCAGTTGCCTTTCTTAGCTTCCTGCTTCATCTCTTCACTGTTTTCATGGGTCCTTTTTATAGGAGCTGTTGGTAATTCAAATTGGTCTATTACTCTTTTCCTTTCAAGTCTATTCTTATTTTGTGTTGCGCCAACTGGTAATTTGAGTGGCAGCCATCAGTTAAATAATGCAGAACATTAGGCTGAATATAGAATGTTAGTCAAGTTTCAGTGTACATATTTATGGATTTATTTATGAATATTTTAAAAGGTTGATAAATTCTGGCTTAAAAATTTTTGCAGGGTTATATATACAACTTTGTCTATTTACACTGTTAGTAATGGGAAAATTAGTGTTAGACTGGGAAACACAATGAAAAGCACCAGTTGTGAGAGGAAATCTAGCATTTATACGTAGCCAAGCAAAGAAAGGAAAAAACAGTCAAACCAATTAGTCCAGTTGGCTAATGCTCTTTTTAATGAGTGATCTGGGCACTGTTAGCTTGGGGGCATAATCTAATGCAGATTGGGCTGAACTTTCTCAATTACGCTGAGTAATTCTAGCATGCTACATTTTATTTAAGATGATTGTGGCCTTAGTCTCCTATACCTAACCCTGGTTTTATATCCAATTGTGTATTAGTAATAGTTTGGTGGGATTATGTCTAATAGTTAATACCATATCCTTGAATGCTGTATTTGCCAAAGTATCTGCAAGGAGGGCTAAAGCCTCTTTAAGGTATGTATCTATGTACTTCAAAGGTGATTTGTGTAAGTTACTTACTTTTAAGAATTAAGATGGCTTCATTGCCATAGAGGAAGAATTTATTGGTTGAATTATTGAAATGAGTATTAATGTTACATTAGGTTTGAAAAATATCCAGTCTCGTTATGTGATGTGAATAGAGTTATCTGCAATCACAGATGGAACTGGGGTCAAAATGAAATTCCACACCTCTGAGAACTTTGAATTCTTCTACTTGAGTCTTAATATTGAAGCTTCTCAAAATTAATCAGAATATATTATAATATAATTATGTAGCAATCCTTTATCCAGAAAGTTCAAATGCAAATATTGCCTCTTTGCTGAGTACAGAGATTGGTTAGGTAAGAGAATTGTATTTTAACTGAGAGTACTATATTCTTACTCATTTATTCAAATTAGTGTAATTATTATCTAACTAATTAGCTGGAAACATGACTTATTCTATTATTCATTAAATGTGAAAATTCTTCCCAGAAAAAAGAACTGTAAGTGAAAAAAAAAAAAAAAAGATCTAGAGACTCTATAAAACTACTGATAGAAAGCTGATAATACCAACTTTACTTTAGGAATATTTTTAGTTAAGTAAAATGGCAAAATGGAAATAGGTGGATTTTACCATTGGTGAGTTATTTAAAGGAGTGTTGTTTTGAAGTGAGGAAGCAGAGGTGAATATATAGCATTCTATGTTTATCTTCACAGAAACCATTGAATTGATTTGTTGATATTGGGAGATTAGACTTTATAAATACCAGACTGTTGGATTATGCCTTTAAATACTATTACTATATAGCAACAGCACTAAAGAATTAAAAATACTTAATTAGAAATAAGCGCTCATAACATGAGGACATTGGTCATTTAGTATTAAGCTCTATTAGGCATTTTAAGAGAAAGGAAGAAGGATAAAATAGGGCTGTGTGTTTTCATTCTGTAAAATACATAGTTATTGTGTTGGAAATTTCTTTCAATTTATAATAAGTCCTGGGAAGTTTTATATTAAATCATATTTCCAAATGTGGAAAGAATTATTTCATATGAACATGAAAGGTGTCATAACTTGTAAATAGCAAAAACGAGTGAGCTTTGTATTAAGATCATCAGCCCATTTTTCATGATTTATCAAAGGATAACTATATGTGAGGATGACCATTTTATTCCCTTAGATCCAAATCTTTGCTTGATTTAAAACCTTAGAGTGTGATCCGTGGACTTGGACGTGTCATAAAGTATTTTGTAAGACATATACATCATACGCTAAAACAGACACCTTTTGTTTTCTGAGTTAAATAAGAATCTGAATATCTGAATACTCTAAATTTCAAATAAGAAACATGTTTTATATAAAGCATGATAGAAGAACTTAAACAGTTGACACAAAATTCCAAAATAAAAGTTGGCATTAATATAAGTTATGTTAAGAATATCTCAGATTTGTGAATTAAAATGTATCAAATTAGTCTTCTCTGGACAGCCAAAAACAGAAGAGAAATATGAATGTGTGTGCCATAAAGGAACATTTGAGAAGAAAGTGAAGCCATCCACAGACACACACATATACTAATAATGTGTGTATGTATGTATAATACAGTTGAATAGTATAGTTGCATATAATATGTATACACATAGTATATATGTAACTAAAAAATATATATGTAGATATAGTTATATATAATTAGAAACTGGTATATACATTACGCATAAATGATCTATACAGGTGTGCAACTGTATACACACATTTGCATAACCACTTTCACCATCAAGATATGAAGTATTTCCTTCACTCTGAAAATTTCCCCATGCTTCTTTGTAGTCCCCTTCCCCTTATCTCACCATTGGTAACTGCTGATTTCTTTTCTGTTAGAATTTTGCCTTTTCCAGAATGTACATGGCCTTTTGAATCTGGATTTTTTTCATTTAGCATAATGCTTCATTGATTCATGCAGGTCATTTCATGTGTTGGGAGCCTTTTCCTTTCATTGTGAAGTAGGATTCGTTATATGGATGCACCCCAGTTTGTTCAGTCATTAACCAGTTGATGGACATTTCCATTGTTTCCAGTTTTGGGTAGTTCTAAATAAAGCTATCATAAACAATTTGCAGAAAGCTTTCTGTGTGGATGTATGTTTTCATTTGTCCAGCAGTGGGAAACTGTTTTCCACAGTGCTGTACCAGTTTGCATCCCCACCGGTCACACACTGTAATTCCAGTATCCTTAGTGCCCTCAACAACAGTTGATACTCTCTTTTTTTTTTTTTTTTTTTTTTAAGATTTTATTCATCCATTTGACAGACAGAGATCACAAGCAGGCAAAAGAGGCAGGCAGGGAGAGAGAGGAGGAAGCAGGCTCCCCACGGAGCAGAGAGCCTGATGTGGGGCTCCATCCCAGGACCCTGGGATCATGACCCGAGCCAAAAGCAGAGGCTTTAACCCACTGAGCCACCCAGGCGCCCCGATACTCTCTTTTTTCTAAGCGTTTCAGTTCTCTATAATGCTATCTCCTTGTGACTTTAGTTTGAATTTCCCATTAAGACATAATTTTGAGTATCTTTTCATGGGGATATTTGCCATCCATGTCTCTGTTTGAGGAACATGTTTTGATTGTTTTATATATTGAGTTTTTCTGTTCTTACTGCTTGAGATGTTCTGGGCTTAAATTATTTAACTTATGGGTATTTTAAAAATATTTATCCTCGTAGGTCTTAATTTTCTTAAGCGTTTCTTTGAAAGAGCCAAAATTTTCTTAGTACACAAAAAGTATGAGCCATAAAAGAAAACTGATAAATTGAACATATGTTCACAGTACAAAACTCACTATTTTCTTTCTCTGGTAAGTCTTAAAACCAGATAGTTCAAGTCTCCCAACTTTGTTATTTTCAAAATTGTCCTATTACAGATCTATTATTTTCTAGTATAAGTTTGAGAATTAGCTTCTTTCTGAAACAAAATTAATAGTCAAATACTGTTTGGGATCAGTTGGGGGCTGAATTGGCATCTTAATACTTAGTCATCTACTTCATGAACAAGTTACATGTTAGAAAATTCAGAAGAAGGAAGAAAGCATCATGTACCCATGAATTAGCTTACTGTTTTATCTTCATTCTTCTTATTTCTTCTTTTATTATTTCCTTAGTCTTTAGAGGACTATTTTTAAGCATCTGTCTACCATAGGTCTACTGGTATTGAATGTGCTTGGTTTTCCTTTAATTAAGAATGGTTTAGTTTCCCTTTTATCCTGGAGTATATTTTTTTAATTAGATATAGGTTTCTGAGTTGACAGGTTTTGTATTTTGCTCTTTTGCTTTTTTGAAGTGTTGTACTACCTCCTTAGTGCCCTCATGGCTTCTGAATGGAAATCCTGTGCCATTCAAAAATGTTTTCAGCTTTTGGTCAGGTATTGCTTCTCTCTTACTGCTGTCAAGATTTCTTTACCTTTCCTCGGGTTTCAGAAGTTTGAGTATATGTCTTGAAGTGAGTATCTTTGGAGTTATCCTAAGGTTTTGTTCAGCTTTTAAAAATTGGTAGTATAAATAAAATCTTTAAAAAAAAAAAAAAAAAGGGACGCCTGGGTGGCTCAGTTGGTTGGACGACTGCCTTCGGCTCAGGTCATGATCCCGGAGACCAGGGATCGAGTCCCGCATCGGGCTCCCAGCTCCACGGGGAGTCTGCTTCTCCCTCTGACCTTCTCCTCGCTCATGCTCTCTCACTGTCTCTCTCTCAAATAAATAAATAAAATCTTTAAAAAAAAAAAAATTGGTAGTATTTTGGGTGCCTGGGTGGCTCAGTTGGTTGATTGATTGATTGAGTCCTGCATATGGCTTCTTCCTGCTCAGCAGGGAGTCTGCTTCTCCCTCTGACCTTCTCTTCTTTTATGCGCGCTCTCTCTCTCAAGTGAATAAATAAAATCTTTTAAAAAGTAAAACAAAAAAATAAAAATTGGTTGTATTTTATCTTTTACCAGATTTGGAATGTTTTTATCCATTGTTTCTTCTAGTACTTTTACAGCCCCACTTTCTTTCTCCTATCCTTATGGGATTCCTGCGACATGAATGTTAAATTTTTTGTTACAGTTCTACATGCCCCTCAGGCTCTGTGTTTTTGTTTTTGTTTTTTGTCTCTTGTCCCCATTGGGTAATTTCTACTTTTTAATCATCGGGTTCATGTATTCTTTTTCTGTCCCCACCATTGAGCCTGTCCATTGAGATTTTGATTAAGCAGTTGTATATGTTAGTTCTAAAATATCCATTAAGATCTTTGTCTTCCATTTCTTTGCGGAGACTCACTCCTCTTTTGTTCAAGCATACTTGTAATTGTTTAAGACCTTTCTGGAATGGCTGCTTTAAAATTTCTGTCAAATATTTTTAACACAGCTGTCATCTCTAAACTGTCATCTTTCAATAGTTTTTTGGGTTTTTGTTTGTTTTTTTTTTAGCTCTTCATGGTTTGTTATTAGTGATTTTCTACAACAACCTGGAGTGTTGTTGTAAGAGACTCTGCATCTTAATCAAACCTTTTGTCTTAGCTTGCTTCTTTTGACACTGTCTGGCCAGGGAAGGAGAGGTTATCCCATTAATACCAAATGCTGCTAGGATTCCAGGTTCTCCTCAGAGCCTCGGGCTGAGAACTGAGATGGGTTTTCCTTGTCACTCCAGATAGGGGCTCCAAGTCCTTTTATGTTTTCCACTTCTACCATCAGAGAGGAGGGGACTCTTTACCACCCAGCAGGGATGATACTCCTTGGC
Organism: Mellivora capensis; assembly: GCA_004024625.1. Taxonomy (NCBI): domain Eukaryota; kingdom Metazoa; phylum Chordata; class Mammalia; order Carnivora; family Mustelidae; genus Mellivora; species Mellivora capensis. The sequence continues at coordinate 2,684 of PISX010027622.1, read as the reverse complement.
TCCCTGTTGAACATTCTCTAACACCACCTTGCCCATGGAGTTGAGGCGCCTAGTTATAACCTGGTGAAGGTAGAAGTCTAGGTTCCCTTCTTGCTTTTCACTGACGTGGCAGTTGATGGGCCTGCAATATTTTGTGTGATGTTTGACTGAAGTAGAGTGGTTGGTTATCGTCTACAATCTTCTATCTTGAAATTTTTCTTGACCCTTTCCTGGTTCTTTGACTAGGAAAATAGGTTGGAGGAGGTTTGTTTGTTTGTTTGTTTTTAATACCTGTTGATGTTGCCACATTGCCACTTTTTTTCAGCTGGAACATTGGAATGTCTGAGGTGAAAAGATAACAGAGGAAACTCACCTGTGTTCTTTGCCTTTTCTTGTGTCCTGGGGCCATTAGGCAAAGTGCCTTCTTTTCTCTACCTTTCTTAGTTTTATATTTGTTTTGTATATAATGTTGAGTTTTTAATTCTGCTTAGTGAAAGGAATAAGAACAAGTATGTCCACTTTATCTTCCTGAAGCAGTAATACCTAGGGATTATTTTAAACCAGTATAATTATATCTATTTTTAATATCAGAATGTTGCTTTTCTTTGATATATATATATGCACAAATACATATATGTATATGCATATATATATATATATATATATATGGAGAAATGTTGGATCCATGTCAAATATGCATATGCCTTTGAAGTTCAATGAAATAAATACATACTCAATTCTGTTCAATCTCACCATGAGCCTTGAGCCTCATGCCTCATGCAGTGGAACTTTTAATATTATGACTGATTTCTGGGCCTAATATTTCTGTCATTGATTTCAAGATACTTGCAACTGAGTTATCAGTGTTGACTTTACCATGTTGTCTTATGTTTCTTGGTGACCATGTTTCTCAGATCTAGGTAATTATGTAACTGTTGAGTTTCAAATGTCCCACCTTCCTACTTTCCCACTTACGTATTACTTTGTTACGATTGGCTACTTTGGCTACTGTGTATCTATTAATCATCTGTTGCTGGAATCAGAATTTTAATCCTCCTGGGTTGAAGCTCTGTTTTCCAGTGACCCCAGAGCCTATCACTATTAATAGATTATCTATCCATCATACCGGCTTTGTGTTTGCTTTCTGCAATTTTTAGTTGTAGAAATTAGAAAAATTTGAATAATTTGCATTAATATAAGCTAAAATCACCGAGTAAAATACAGTTAATAACTATCATAGTGGTTAAGATTTTCCCTAATTTTGTAACTAGTGATTTTTTAAAATTTTTCTGCATATAGGTGAAGAGTATTACATGTAACTCCTGAATTAGTAAACATTAGAGTATAGACTGTTAGGCCAAAAGGTCTTCAGACATTGATCATTTTACAGATGGGAAAATTAAAGCCCACAATGGATACATAACAAACAAAGAAATGACTGGTATTAGATTCATGCAAACAAAAAATTGATTAATACTGGATTCTGAAGTTCAGGCCTTCAGACTCTCAGGCTGTTTTGTATTGTTTTTGTTTTGCTTTGCCTTAAAGAAATGATTATTTTTAGAAATCAAGATACCAACCTAAACTAGTGGTTGTCAGTTCATATTAAGAGATTATTAATTAGAGGCTTTAAAATATATCTTTCTCTTATAACTACACAGGTGATGACTGCTTACAGATAGGACTTCCAGTTACCCAGAGACACCTTTCTTTTAGTGAGATCTAAGCTCCTCCCTCACAGATGGTGGTGTGACAGCATTCTCTGTCAGATGTAATTTGACCTAACTTCAACATGTGCCTCTGCTTTCCTTTGAACCACTCCTCATCCCACCCAACATGTGATTTTTCCTCCTCTAGTTCATTATAAAAGCTATTTAGCTCTTATCCTATCACTCATTGTCTCCTACAGACAAGCTCCGTGGAACTCATTTTCATTCATCATCATTTTACCTACCTAGAATTAGATAAGCTCTGTCTGATACTTTACTATTAGCTATTTTTAATATTAGGGGTGATACACTAATAATGACATATTTTTTCCACTAATGGGGTATAGCAGTAATTGAAACAGTTCTTTCCAGAAAATACTAGTTTAGACAGCTGGGTTTTTGCTTTGAGAGCTTTCCTTTTGGTTTGGAAATTGAAGCCAAATTTCTTCCAAGTTCTTTTTGTTTACCCACCCAGTAATAACCCAACTTCATTAATGTAATCTTTCTTCCCTTATGTGATATTCATCTGTTTGCAGCATTTTTCAGACCACTTGAAGTGCTTCTGTATACAATATATTTAAATATGCTCATTTTAGGAAAGTACTCAACTTATTGTATATGGCAATTACACAATAGATGTACATTTCTGTTATAATGGTTACTATATGGGGCACTTTTAAAATGCTGTTTCAAGTACTTTTACTAATGGCTTGATTGATTTAACCTAAGTTTCTGAAAATTCTAATGTGTAAACAGATACATGCAGATCCTCCTCTGTAGATATAAAAAATGTACTTAAATAAAACTGGTGGCATCTCATTACCCGATTTCAAACTTTACTACAAAGCTGTGATCACCAAGACAGCATGGTACTGGCATCAAAACAGACACATAGACCAATGGAACAGAGTAGAGAGCCCAGATATGGACCCTCAACTCTATGGTCAAATAATTTTCGACAAAGCAGGAAAAAATATACAGTGGAAAAAAGACAGT
>PISX010027621.1:0-22732 GCA_004024625.1 Mellivora capensis | reverse complement strand
GGGACTAGGGGGGCAGAAAAAGAAGAAAAGAAACAAGATGGGATTGGGAGGGAGACAAACCATAAGTGACTCTTAATCTCACAAAACAAACTGAGAGTTGCTGGGGGGAGGGGGTTGGGAAAAGGGGGTGGGGTAATGGACATTGGGGAGGGTATGTGCTCTGGTTAGTGCTGTGAAGTGTGTAAACCTGGCGATTCACAGACATGTACCCCTGGGGATAAAAATATGTTTATAAAAAATAAAAATTTAAAATAGCCAAAAAAAAAAAAAGAAATTTTATCCCAAAATTTTAATGAAAAAAACATATATATATATATGTATATATACACATATATACACACAAAAACTGAGATTAAATACAATGAAGGGCTAAAATACGACTATAACAATGAAGATTTTAAAAGTTTTTTTAAAAGGTACTGATAAGATAAAACAGTTAAAAATGTTAAAAGAGGAAAGAGGAAAAGTTAAAAAGATTGAATGAAAAAAATAAAATTAAAAAAATTTAACTTTGTAAGACTAAAGGATCATGAGAAAAAAGCCATGAATTCTATGTGTTGCTTTCCCTAGCTCTGGAGTTCTGTAGTCTCGTTGATTGGTGAATTTGGTCTTGGCTGGATGTTCTTGCTGATCTTCTGGGAATGATCATAATCATTAAATGATCATAAGGGATCATAAATATCTTTGTCTGATGCAGAATTGCACCGCCCTTACCAGGGGCCAGGCTAAATAATCTGTGTGGGTTCACTTTCCAGAATGTTTATTCCCTGAACACTTTCCATACAGCTTTGAAGGATGGGAATGAAAATGTCAGCCTTCCAGTCTCTGGCCCATAGGATCCAAGAGCTTGAGGCCCTACTCCTCAGCATGCCCTCAGATAAAAGCAGTCAATCCCTCCGTCTCCCTGGTCTCCGGCTGTGCTCTGAGCTCACCAGTCCTGTGACCAAGCGTTTCTATTTCTGGTGCAAGGCCCCATTTGGGGTTTCCAAACCCAGCAGATTCCTGCAGCATGCTCCCAAGCCACTAGTCCCAAAGGAGGAAGCAAGTGGTCTCTCTGGATCTGGCACTTGTGGGATCTCTGCTCGAAGAGCAGGGGCCCGACTGTTCTTTGGATCATGGTTTAAGGTAACCTGGAGCTGAGAGCTCCCTCCTCAGTTCCAGCTCCATCTCTATAGCTGGATTCTCCACTCTGATACCTGGCAGCTGTGCTGTACTTAGACATCCCTGGTCTTTCTGTGACCCTGCAAGTCCTGAGACCACACTGTCCCCACAAGGGCTCCACTCACTGCCTAGCCTCTGGAGCAACATCCCTCAGTGGAGCAGACTTCTAAAAGCTCTGATTTTGTGCTCTGCTGCTCCACCACTTGCCAGGAGCCGGCCCTCCCCCTGTGATCTATCTTCCCATTGGTTCACATTTACTTCTCCGCACATCCTACCTTCCAGAAAGTGGTTGATCTTCTTTTCCTAGAATTGTTGCTCTTCTTCTCTTCTATTTCCTGTTGAGTTTGTAGGTGTTTGGAATGGTTTGATAACTATCTAGCTAAACTCCTGGGACCTAATGCTATTTCAGTCTCCTATTCCTCTGCCATCTTGCTTCCTCTTCCCCATAATATGGTGCTTTGAGAGAGAGAAATGAGTAAATTATTTTGGGGTAGTTCATTTAGAAGTTCTAGAGAAAGCCTAGGTTTTAATTTTTATTGCCATGCACATGACTAATTTGAATAGCTTTCTTACCTTCCTGAACCTCTTTCCTTATTACAGATAATTGGGATAATAAGATCTTCTCTATATATCTCATAAGATTGTTAAAAAGATCAAAATAAATGATAAATGTAGATGAGAATGCTTTAAAAATAAGTTATTAGAGAGGCACCTGGGTGGCTCAGTGGGTTAAGGCCTCTGCCTTCGGCTCAGGTCATGATCCCAGGGTCCTGGGATCGAACCCCTCATCGGACTCTTTGCTCAGCAGGGAGCCTGCTTCCTCCTCTCTCTCTCTGCCTACCTCTCTGCCTACTTGTGATCTGTATCTGTCAAATAAATAAATAAAATCTTTAAAAAAAATAAGTTATTAGAGTCATGTGTCTCTAAAATCTCATTTCCTTATATGTACCACTGTCTAGATTCTGGGCTTCAAGGGATGATGTCCCAATTGTTGTTTAACTTTATATGTACTAGAGAAGAGTAAGTAATGGGAATGCATGGGTGGCTCAGACAGTTAAGTGTCTGCCTTTGGCTCAGGTCATGATCCCAGGGTCCTGAAATGGAGTCCTGCATTAGGCTCTTTGCTCAGCAGGGAGCCTGCTTCTTCCTCTGCCTGCCACTCCCCCTGCTTGTGCTCACTCTCTCTCTCTGACCCTTTGTCACGCACACACAAATAAATAAAATCTTAAAAAAAAAAAAGGAAGAAAAGGAAGAAGAGCAAGTCATGGACTGAATATCAAACCTCTTGGGATCTACTCCGACTCTATTGTCAATTTATAGTGCCAGAATGACCCGGTGGAAACTGAACATAACTCTGATTAAATGATAATGAAGACATAGTTTGATTTGGCTCATCAGGCAACTTCTGAAAGGCAACTCCTGCCTTTACTCAGTGAAGCTCTGTCTTCAGGGCTTATGGAATTCAAAGATGACTTTTTGGCAGTTTCTACCAACTGCTTGGTGAAAATGGTGACTTCATCCCATTGACAAACTCCAGATAGCTTATATAAAGTTGTGAAAAGTCATTCAAAATGTTGCTTATATAGAGATACAGCCCTGCAACATCTCAGGCATAGTTACAAATCATCCTTTCCCTTGCTTCTTATCAAATTAGTATATGATATTTCTTTTCATTTTCCGCTTTGCTTTTCCTTCTAATTTTGTGTCATCTTTCCTTAGGCATTTTTTCAGTGGTTACTTTCCACAATCTCAGAAATGTTAACTTTCCATACTGACTTTGGTATTTTCTAGTCTAGGTCCAAAGAACTGTGCCTTGAATTTAACAATATGTTAGCAATTTTGAATTTAAAAAAATTAACATAGTGTGAAGGGTATGTTTCCTATTCTGCTCTTTTCTATTTTTTTCTCCCCATGGAATTATCTCTTGGGTTTATTTTCTACTCTTACTCACTTAATACTTTTTTAATGAATATTTTATCAAATAAAAATAAATTATTTGTTCGTTTCTGTAGATTCCCAGTGTGTTTTTTTATGTTGTCCACTTTGTTTTACTATATAAATTTTCTATGTTTTATTATCTCTAGATCACCTTAAAATACAGTTACAACAATAGAGGAATTTGAAGTTGATCCAAATTTCTACTTGTCTATAATTATGATGCTTAATAATAATTCACTTATCCACATTTGTAGAATTTTATTCTCTTTAGAGCATCTGATGCTCTTTAAATTTACTTATTGCTCATATTTTAAAAATCCTTAAACTTTTAATCATGTTTCATATTTTTTCCAATTTAGTAGTATTCTTTGTACCTGTATCTCATAATAGTTCATTTTAGAAAGCAGATAAATAATTGAGAAAGGTGCTCTTTTCAGCAGTTCCTTCTCTTAGTAACCTTTTTTTTTCTGTTCCTTTCAGCTTTCTGTTGGCCTTTTATCTTTTTAAAAGCATTTCTTCAATTTCTCTATTGCTCTTTGACTTACCATTAAAGCAAGCATTTGTTTCCATGTGTTTCTTTTTGGTTTTTGAATGAGATGTATATCTCACCTTATTCAACTTAAAAAAAAAAAAAAAGTCTTCCTCAAGCTTTTTAATTATTCATTTTCTTTGCAGAGTTCAATCATTTGTTCTCATTTGTATGTTTCAACTTATAACAGTGAATTAACTTAATTATTCAGAATCACCCAAAATCGTTTCATCTTTGCCTTGTTTTTTTAACCGATTTGGGGGTTTTGTACTTTCGTCATTTGCCTTTTCAGAATTTCATATTATCCTTTTGCCATGTTTCAATTTCATGCTACACTGAAGTTGTGACTCTTCTCAAGTCCCTTTTCTTTTTGTCATTATTTACTTTCCTTTATCTATTCCTGTTCTATTTCAGCTTTTCATCTTACACCGTTCCAAAATTGCATGGACATTTTCACCATTGTATGAGTTTTTGTTACCTTTTTCACCTTCTTTTTTCTTCTTGGTAGGAATTCTACTGCCACTTTACATACTACAATTATAATTTAGAATTTTTATGGAATCATACTTAAGACTTAGTTATTGTAACTTCACTTACTTGTATTTTAATTCTCCATTTATATCTTAAAATCAAATTTTATCTCCCTATATTTCATTTCTATTGTAATTTACTATTTCATATTCTTTTGATTTTTTTCAGAGACTATTTTAAACTAATTTTACTATTCTGACAATTCTCATTTCATTTATATTTTATGTCTTATTTTGTTTAACGTATAGCACTTAGCCCCTGATCTTAATGTTTCAAATTTTCCTGCCTTGATTCCATCTGTTACTGCCTTTCAAAGGACAGATGATATCAACAATAGACATAGTTTAAGTTTGAATCTGTCTAGTTCTTTTATATTTATAATATAGAACAGTTAAGGCATATGAACTATTTACCCTACCAGTGTCATTTAAAATATCATTTAAAATGCTGTTAAATAGCCCCTACCATTGCATGTCCCATTATGTTTTATATGTATCTTCTGATCCCTTTGCCTCTAAGAAGACCTATTACAATAACCATTTAGCAACTAGGTAGCAGAGTAAACCTGTTGAGGAAGAATTAACATTTGTAACATCAATAGATGTTTTTCTTGTGAAATATTTTAAAAGGGAGGGTAATCTCTTTTACCTGAAACCTTGAGATGATGACGTTGGTTTTCAAAAACCACATTATTGAGTACATATATCATGTCAGGGATATAATGTCATTTATGGAACAGGGGTCAGAAGTTCAAGAAATTTAGGTGTTTCTTTTTTTGTATACTAAGTCTTAGTTGTGTAGACATGTCTTCCTTGAGTATCTTTTCTTCTCTTAGATTTTAATTATCTTCAGTGTTGTTTTTAATGATATTTCGCTTTCATATATAATTTTGCTATCCAGTTTTTCTTAACTAATATATTGTTTGGTTTTGCCCACTTTTGATTTTTACAGAGAAATGAATCACCCTGTGTGTGTTCTTCTCTGATTTGCTTCTTTCTCAGAATAGTACATCCAAGATTCATCCATGTTCAGGTATGTATCTATAATTGATTTATCTTCACTGCTGTATGGTATTCCACTGGGTGGAAATATATATGTGTTTGGATGCTTTTCTAATTTTTTTCCTTAGGTTAAATTTCTAGAAGTGAGTTTCCTAGGTCAAAGATAGGCTTTTATTTTTAAAATACTTTTGATATGTATTGAAAATTTGTCCACTAGTAAAACTACTAATTGTTTCTGAGAACACTTGTTTCTCTTCCATCTTACTAACATTGTAGTTTTTTGAAAAATCTTTTTTCAAAAAGATTTTTTCACATTAAATTTTCTAATTTTTTCACATTAAATTCCAAACTCATTCCCTTAATAATTAGTTCATTATAATGTGGATGAAATTTCCCACAAGAAAATGGTGCATTTAAGCATGAAGATACAATGTTAAGGTTGTTTGATAATTTCTCCCTCTGAGGAATACTCTTTAGATGTGACCAATGAATCTATAGTTCTTGGACATTATCCTCAACAGGCGAATAAAAGACCTTAGGCTTTTACTGAAAGGAAATTGTTTCTACAAATGTAGTTTTGAGAGACAGCAATTTTGTTCAATTTTAAATCTGTGCATATAAACCTCAATTGCCGTGTGTGACTGGCATCTATTTTCTGGCTAGATCTGCCTTCTGCTTTCCTCTATCACACTTTGACCCTTGTTAAGTAAGTGGCATCTTTCCAGAGAAAATGATTAAATCAAACAGCTGGTTTGCAATCGGGATCATTCAAAATAAAAGTTTAGCGTTCCTTTTAAAGCTAGGAGAAAGGGGAAAAATTCTATTGATGATGAACTAATGTTTTGGGAGCACTGATAGAAATTTTTCTTCAAAAACTTTTTTTTTTGGCAGGTATCTCTCAGTCTTATATTTCAAATCTTAAATGTATTTCCTCTTCAGTTTCTCTTCCTCCATGTAGTATTAAATAATAGCCTAAATTTTGCATTTATTAATCCTTTTCCTGTAACTTTGAAACTAATTTCCAAAAAAAAAGGGTCCAGCTAATAAGTTATCCGAGGAAAGAGAATTTGAGAAGACATTGATTCTTTTCCTTGCCCATCTTAGAAATCGTATGGAGAAAGAAAGGGAGTGTGACAGAAGCAATCAGCCTGGATCTTTCCCCTATAACATCAAAGTGATGTTATAGATCTTGATCTTTTGCTTTGACTATTAGATTGAAATTTTCTCTTACTCTATGGTTGACATAACTAGGAAGCCTCCTCCATAGGTAACTCCAGCAGTTGACCCCTTCTGGCAGGTATGAAAGGAAAATAGCAAATGATTCTATCTCTAATCTCTGTGAATTTCTTTTCCAAAATCACTATAATGAATGTTTACATAAAACTGCCCTTATTTATTGATATTTTTGTTTTAGCCAAATAATAAGATGCCTTAAAATCAAAAAATTGTATTTACGTTTAAAGTACTTTGTTATCTAACTTCGATGTACTAGCTTTTCATGTGTAGAGAAATCTCTAACAACCTTACCTGCACTGATCAAATGTATGTTGAAATATATTTATTATTGTTAATATATATTTATATATATATGATATATTGAAGCATCTATAATGCCACATAAAAGACACTGAATACATATTTATTTAATAAAGAGTGATGGGAGTTCAGATTATATTTTTGTTACAACAGTTAACATAGTTGTAGTAATGTGTTTCCTTTCTTGAAGTTTCAGTTATTTAAAGTAGGCTTAATTAACGAATGGAGGACTGCATAAATCTAAACATTATTTTGTGCCAGCATTTTGATTAAATGGACAAATTCAGCCAGGTCTGGAGTTTCTGTGATTATATATATATGGCCTCTAAGTGAGCTTATCCCATTGGAAACCTCCTCTCTTGATTCTAATTCTGGTTTCTTTGCTTGCAAAGAAAGGGGTACTTTTAGATGGGATACTTAAATGAGTCCTTGGTTCTTGATCTATAAAATAGAGATAAAAATTATAAGCCAGTGATGAAAATTGATATTCAGGTGTGTAAAACCCTGCAACATAGTGCCAAACACATAGATGTCCAAAGCATCTTAATTTCTTAGCATCAGCAATCAATCAGATAGATACACTGTTACTATATTTTTCCTTAAATATGTACCTAAAACATTGGGTTTGATTAAAGTCCACAAGATTACTGAATGTAAACCTTGTCCTAGATATAGTGGAGACACAGAGACCAACGGGGTGTCAGCTCTACCCATACATGACTGACAGTTTGCAGGTGGGGAGAAAGGAAGATGGAGAGAAATACAAATCATTATATTTTTGGCATGATTCAAGAGTTTATTAAAAGATTTACAAGTGTAGTTATACTTGAGCTAGAATTGCAAGAATATGTAGAATAAAGGAGGAAAGCATTTTTGGTGCAGGGAAGTATTTCTAAAAGCACACAGAGGCAACAATGTGTGGGAAGTCTTTGGGGATTGACAAGCTACTAAGTATAACTGGATCGTGCTGTTTATGAAAGTTTTAATAGGAGATTACATGAGAAAACTGTACTTATGAGTGCACAAATGTTTGCGAGTAACAGAATATGCAAGTGGACTAAAAGAAATGTATTGGTTAATTTTGCTATAGGTAAGTATTGATCCAGTGGTTCAATAGTATCAACTTAAAAAAAAACAATAACAAAACCAGGTTCTTACAGTTTATATCTCTGCTCTGCCTTCTGGAGTGTCAGTTTGCTATGGTAGGCTCTCTTTTTTTTGTCAAAGAATGGCTGTCAAGAACAACAAGGTTCCATGCTTTCTCATTTTTGCCTCCTGAGAAAAAGAACGATCTTTTGAATTCAGTGATCAAACAAAGTTATGCGTTTTATCTTGATTTAGCTAACATATCACATACTCATCCCTGAAACTAGCACTGTAACTTGGAATTCCATTCTTGTGGACTTAGGCCTAATTGACACTCCAGTCCTTCACCCAAAGCTGTGTCAAGGGAGATAGAATTACACTAACTGTCCAAGGCCTCTCCGCTTGAATTGTGGGTGGAGTCAGCCTGCCACATGGCCAGGGTGCTGTACAGTTGGGAAGATGAACTAACATGCTGCTCTAGCAACAGTCATGTGGTCTCCAGAGTCTTAGCAACGAGGGCCTCCAATGCCATATTAAGAACTGAGAATTTTATTTCATTGTAAAGAAATTGTCATTTCAAGTGAGCATTTTATCTAGCTGTATTAATTAGCTGTATTTTATCTAGCCTATTTATGGTGGGCTATAGAACTAGACATAAATGAGTTGTTATCCTGCTTCCAAGGAAACCATATTCTCATGTTACTCATGTGACCCAAACTATGTTTTTTGAGTTGATACTGAGTCCAAACTATAGATCAAGTAGGCATTCATTCAGTTTTTAATACGTTGACATCAATGCAGTATTTTCCTGACATTTTTGGAAATGATAAGAATAATAGCTGATACTTCTAGCTCTGTTCCAGATGCTGAGTTTTGTATATAGATATGTCATTTAATCTTCCTAACAACCTTGTAGGTTGGTATTTTTTTCTCATTTTGTTACAAGAGAACTGAGGCTTGGGGAAATTGAGTAATTTGCCCAAGCATTATTAGGTCCAGGATTCAAAGAGAAGCTTTCTGATGTTCTAAAATCTACCCACTAAATATGGTGACATTTGTTGAAAAATAATATATATTAGGTGAAGCATCACATTTGGAAGAAAAAAAGATAAAGTGAGCCATAAACCTAGGACAATATGCATTTGAAGGCTCATGCAAAGGGCTTAACAGAACATATCTATAATCTATATAAAATTTTCAAATGTATAGGTGAGTGCTGGTTAGATTAGTTCTCAAGCATAAAGGAATTTCTAATATTTTCTGTAAATATTTAAAAGTAAATTATTTGGATTGAATAGGTCCTGGAGAAGTGGGGGTGGGGGAGGACAGAGGGGCTGAGTGAAGAGATAGGAAGCAGTTTTCTTTTCATTAGTTATTGCTTTCTTCAACGAGGCCAGGAGGAACTAGCAAGTGATGTTGGCACACTCTATGAAATTATTTTGGTTGATGGAAACTTGGAATTCTGGATAAACTCCAAGTAGATGTAAGCACTTTAGGGAATTGGATAGTACATGAAATATAACCTAGAATAATGTGAAAAATAATGGATATTGGCAAAAATAGTCTTGAAACCCTTCTGTGTCCTGATGGGCTCTGATTCTGAACGCTCCTTTGATGAAAAATGTTTAGGAGTTGTCCTGTCTATCATGGGCTCTTGGACGTTATGCCCAGTACATGTCAGCAGTTAGAGCCAGAAATAAGATGCCAGGTGCATTAAGCAAGGGATAGAAAATACTTAAATATTATAAATTAGTGATATGACTGAAGAGTGGCAAGCTGCAGTATCTGGAATAAGGTTTCCCATTCCAGTTGCTTTAGCATATTTAATTTCACCTAAGATATTTAATTTTTGTAAGCACATAATCTTCTAGACAAAAGAAAAACTTTAGAATTTACTGCTGGTATTTAAGCAAAGTATAATATATTGGTAAAATTTTCTTAGCTTGTAGAAAGAGTACTATTTCATATTAAAAAAACTTGTATGCTTACATTAAAAAAATAGATTTACATTTTATGAGGTTTTGATATTTCTGGCCAGAAATTCCAAGCTTACATATTAAAGGGGTCCATTGATGTTCATCTGTGTTTCATTTTTCAGGCCAGAAATACTATTAGAATGATTAGCCTTATTTTGTATAACAGATATCTTAGCATAGGGTTTCTTTCATTATTACTATTTTATTTTTTACTTCTTATGGATTGCATTGTTTTTCCTTTTCTTTTTAAGATTTATGTTAACTTAGTCACCATTTTGGGTGATTTCAACTCTGTATTCCCAAATTTGAGTGTGTCTGTGAGTATAGTCTCTCAGTCCTTAGTCCAAATTAGAATCTACTTCATCAGTATTTCCATAGTCATTTTTAAAATTGTATTATGTTAGTCACCATATAGTACATCATTAGTTTTTTATGTAATGTTCCAGGATTCATTGTTTACACATAACACCCAGTGCTCCATGCAATACATGCCCTCCTTAATCCGTAGTCATTTAAAGGTTTAAAGGTTTTTTATTTCATTTTGAACAATTACTAGTCTCAGATATATCCCTAAATGGTGTGCAAGTATCAAGACAAACTGGTAAAAATTTGTTGTACATCTGAAGATTCTGTCAACAGGACATTCAAATAATTGAATGAGTTTCTCTAACTTCATCTGTATGCTTGAGATTGAGTACCCACAGCCTTGCTCTATTATTGAAGAAAATGACTTCACTATTACTATGTGTCATGTTGGGGCTTTTTCATGAGTAATAAATTATGTATTGTTGGAGGTCAACATGTAAATTATCTCATTTTATTTTTAACGATGGTTTAATTTTAAGACCACTAATAAGACTAATAATTATGCAAGTTGATATAATGCTATATGTAATCAAATATTACCTTTATGGTAGATGGTAGTAGCTCTGATGTCTCAGCTTATGTCCTTGATTCCCTATATAGCCATTATGGCAACAGGAAAGTTAAAATACTCAACTATATAACAGAGCTGTATTATAGAATTGGATTTTTTTAAATTGAGATTTTTAAACTCATCAATTAATTAATTAATTGATGCTATAATAGACTAAAAATACTGGTGTCTATATACAGTAAACATAAATGTGTCTTTAAGACAAGGCCATAGCACTAGAATTCATAAACCCACTGAGTTAGGAATTCCCCACTTTAGACATTTACTCAGTTAATAGTTTCTTAGTCTTGAAATCATTCAAAAGGATGCAGTAATCTGGTATGCATGTACATGGCCAGAGACAAAGAAGGACCTTTCCTTCATTTAGTTTTATTGCCCTTTGGGGTGTGTGTGTGTGTGTGTGTGTGTGTGTATAAATATGTATAACCTGGTTTATGTGGAAAAATAAAAAATTACATAGCATAGTAGTTGTGTTATCTAAAGAGTGTCTTATAACTGCTCTGTGCCTCAGTTTCCTCAACTTTAAATGGGGATATTAACAGTTTGGATTGTTGGGGTAATAAATGATATTGTGTAAAGTGTCTGGAACATGCTAAATTCTTGATAAATATTATTGTGCCAAGGTAGTATTTTTAATTACCACAAACGTTGCAAGGTAGATATTGTTAAAAAGAAGAGTAGATGACTTAAGACCTGTAGCAGGGCTACAACTCAAATCCAGACCTAGCTGATGCCTGAGCACATCTTTTGCTCCCCCATAGCATGCAAACAAAGCCTAGAAAACAGGACGTCTTTCAGCACCATTCCACAAATGGACATTTAGGGGTATAATGGAGAAAATAACTGGTTACTAGCTGATTCCCCCCCTCCTCTTTTTTTGGTAAGCAAATACTACATAATTTTATTCTAATGTAAAATTTAAAGGGACTTTAATAAGGTATTTACAATGCTCTAGGCATTTTCCTAAAAGCTTTAGATGGATTAAACTATTGAATCTTCACTCCACAGAGTACTTAAGTAAATTTCTTAAAATCACACAGGGAGAAAGAGACAGAACTTCCTTTCTTCACCACTATATTTTAAATCAAAGAAAATACATTATATTCCTGGTTATGAAGAGTCAGTATTAATAGAAATCTATGAATTCAGTGCATTCCCAGTCTATATATCAGTTATATGAATATTTCAATGGAACTTGATAAAATGATTTTAGAATTTATCAAAAAAGACGTGCAAGAATAGAAAACAAGGAAGGAAATGGTGAAACTTGATTTACAAGAAGCAAAACATGCTGCAAAAACAGTAGTAATTAAAACACTGCTGACCAGCATGATAATAGACAAATAGATAACAGTGACAGAAGATAGAAATCAGTAATAATCCTATATGATTTTGGAAAAATCTAACATATAGTTAATGTGGCATTTTAAAGCATTTCAACTATTAGGAAAAGGGAATAGAATTTAGTTTAAATAGCTATAATACTGGGGGAAAATATTCATTTTCTGACTCACAAGATGTAAAATCAAACTCCTTATGGGTAAAAGAATAATAAAAAATAGAAAACCAAAAGCATAATTAGAAGAAAATTTGGAATAATATTTTTATAACTTTGGTATATGAAAGACTACTTTGCATGAAGTATAGAGACTATTAAAGAAAAACTAATAAATTTGGCTGTATATTCCCATGATATGATTTATTTTTAACAAAGTATCATTATTATGCATATTACTGTATATTTACTGTGCTCACATTGATTTTATTATACTTATTTTTTGAACCACATCATATAGAAATGACTTTTATATTTATCCTGTTGATCAACTGTCATTATATCCACAGTAAAAAAGAAAAGTGGCTAATTGTTGACATGAAACAGAAATTTCCACTTTTTTAAAAAATTTTATTTATTTATTTGACAGAGAGAGATCACAGTATACAGAGAGGCAGGCAGAGAGAGAGAAGGAAGCAGGCTCCCCGCTGAGCAGAGAGCCTGATGTGGGACTCGATCCCAGGACCCTGAGATCATGACCCGAGCCAAAGGCAGCAGCTTAACCCACTGAGCCACCCAGGCACTCCACATTTCCACTTTTTATAGTTAACTGGTAACTTAATGACCTTGATTGTCTACCAAATGCACAGACTTAAACTTGTCAGAAAAATAATTATTAGAACCATAATATGTTCTAATAATCATCTACTCTGATCATTTTTCCAAGAAGTTTGGGTTCTAGTATCTTTATCAAAGTTCTTTATTTCTTCATACAGATTTGAGTTACTGTCTAGTGTTCTTTAATTTCAGACCAAAGAACTTTAGCATTTCTTCTAGAGCAAGTTTAGTAGCAGTGATTCTTCTTCAGTTTTTGTTTATCTGGGAATGTTTTCATTTCTCTATTTTTTAAAAAAGATAGTTTTGCTGGATATGGTATTTTTGGCTGACAGATTTTTGTTTGTCTTTTCTTTAAAAATATCATATTGTCATCTGGCCTCCATGGTTGTTGATAAGAACTCTCCTGTCATTTTTATTGGAGATACTTTGTATATGATAAGTTGCTTCTCTTTTGCTGCTTCCAAGACTCTTTGTCCTTTGCTTTTAATAAATTGACCATAATGTGTCTTTACATGGGTCTCTTTGCATTTATCTTTTTGGAACTCATGAAGTTTCTTGGATGTGTAGATTTGTACTTTTATTTAATTTGGGGAATTTGGGGTCATCATTTCTTCAAATAGTCTTTCTGTATCCCTTTCTCTCTTCTGGGATTCCAATAAAAGTAAATTATAGTATTCTTAATGGTATCCTACAGGTTTCTTAGGCTTTGTTCTTTCTGTTCTTTTAGTTTTCTTTCTGTTTTTCAGATTGGATGATTTCAGTTGACCTATCATCAATTTTGTAGATCCTTTCTTTTGCCTGCTCACTTCTGCTGTTTGAATCCCTCTCATCAGTTTTTGACTTGGGTTATTTTGTTTTTCAGGTCTAGAATTTCTTAGCTCCACTTTATAATTTTTATATCTTTATTGGTCTTCTCTATTTGTTCATGCATTATTCTCCTATTTTTAAATTCCTTTTCCTCTTTTCTTTTTCCTTAGCTCACTAAACATATTTGAGACAATTAAATTGAATTAGTCTTTGGTAAGTCCAGTGTCTGTGCTTCTTCAGGACAGTTTGTCAATGTTTCTTAGCATGCTTTCTTTCCTTCTTCCTTTTTATTCCTCTGAAAACTGGGCATTGTTAATATTATAATGTGCTAACTCCAGAAATCACATTTTTCTCCCTCATTAGGATTTGTTTCTCTTTCTACAGATGTAGGCTTGTGGCTATTTGATGACTTTTGTAAAATATTTTGTTAAATCTGTATTTGTTATGTATAATCTCTCAAATATTTTATAAAGCCTTTATTGCTTATATAAAACATCTGTTCCTTTTTTAAATTGAAGAATGCTCAATATACAATATTATATTAGTTTCATGTGTAAATATAGAGATTTAACAATACTATATAGACATTATGCTTTGTTCACCATGATAAGTGTAGTAACCATCTGTCACTATAAGCATTCCGTTAGCTTGTTGTCAGGTAGGTTTGACAGATATTTTCTTGGGGGCCAGAAGGTGAAAGAGAGAGAGAAGAAAGGAAAAACTCTTCCAGTCTTTGTTGGTTGGATCTGTGCTGGCCCTCTTTTTTGTTTTTTTAAATTTTATTTATTTATTTGACAGACAGAGATCACAAGTAGGCAGAGAGGCAGGCAGAGAGAGAGAGGAGGAAGCAGGCTCTCCACAGAGCAGAGAGCCTGATGCAGGGCTCGATCCCAGGACCCTGGGATCATGACCTGAGCGAAAGGCAGAGGCTTTAACCCACTGAGCCACCCAGGCGCCCCGAGTATGCTGGCCCTCTTTAATATTTAGCTATGCCACTTCTAACTCTGTCTTAGCTCTAACTTCCTGCATGCACTGAGCCTAGATAATAGACAGAGCTGGCATGTATCTGGCTTTCTAAATTCCAAAGTATACACAGGTATCTTTTGAATACCCAAATTTCTCAAAGAAACTCTCTGCCCAGATTTTCCTCCCAGTTTTTAATTGCTCTGTTGTATACCTCAACCAGTCTTTCACATCAGGAGATTATGGCTTATTTCATTTGTCTTACAATGTTTTGGAAGAACGACTGCTGCTTTGCAACCCTGAATGAGTTATGATTTGGGTGACACAAAAACAAGCCACATGAATCAGTCCTTTCAGTAGTCTCCTGATAGAACCAATATATTTCTTTGTGAATAAGATCTGCTCTGCTTCCTCTGGGACCAGAGACAGGGTCCCACACTGGGAATTTTGGCTGCCATTTTCAGTACCACCAAGACAATGAAGGAGGTAATATTTGATTACGTCTAGCATTATATCAACTTCCATAATTATTAGTCTTATTAGTGGTCTTAAAATTAAACCCTCGTTAAAAATAAAACAAGATAATTTACATGTTGACCTCTAACAATACATAATTTATTACTCATGAAAAAGCCCCAACATGACACATAGTAATAGTGAAGTCGTTTTCTTCAGTAATAGAGCAAGGCTGTGGGTACTCAATCTCAAGCATAGAGATGAAGTTAGAGAAACTCATTATCTGAATGTCCTATTGACAGAATCTTCATATGTACAACAAATTTTTACCAGTTTGTCTTAATACTTGCACACCATTTAGGGACATATCTGAGACTAATAATTGTTCAAAATGAAATAAAAAACCTTTAAACCTTTAAATGACCTTTAAATGGATTAAGGAGGGCATGTATTGCATGGAGCACCGGCTGTTATGTGTAAACAATGAATCCCGAAACATTACATCAAAAACTAATGATGTACTGTATGGTGACTAACATAATACAATTTTAAAAATTCCACAAAGCTTTTCTACCGATTGTTACTTGCTGTTTTCTTGATCAGGCATTCATTTGGCTGCTATAAACTTTTGACTTCTTTACAGACTTCTGACAAGGTAGATCCTGACCATTTACACTTGATTTGTTGGTTTTTCTGTGGGAGAAGGGGTCTTGGATCTTCCTGCAATGCCATTTTTACTGACACTCTGGCTGTATAGATTATTAAAACTTATATATGATGGAATAATAGCATAAAGAACATTACAAGGTGAGAAACACACTGAGGATATTTGAAAAATATGTAATAGACAAAAGATTAATAACCAAGATTCATAAATTAGTTCCAGTAAGAAAAAAGCAAACCAATAAAAGGAAATTGGATGAAGGATGTGAACATGCAGTTTACAGAAAAAGAAACGCAAAAGGTTAAAAGTGTATAATGTCTTAATGGATTGGAGGATAATTGAATAGTTTATGGAACATCCATACTGTAGAGTCTTCTGCTGGCATTAAAAAGAATGGATACTACTCACTGACAAGGGATAGCAGAAAGCAGCACATACAAATGTGTCCCCATCTTTGTTTAAAAATGAAAAGTAATAGCAGTGGTACCAGCACAACTCTCTCTATTCATATTCACCTACATGTATATGGAGGTATAGAAAATGCTTTAGAAGGGTATATCCTGAGATGAGGGTAGTAGTTACCTTTTACCCAAAGGAGTAAGACTTGGCAGTTGAAAGGAGACTTTCTGAATGTTTTTTTTATAAAAATAAAGAAAATTTTACAAAGAAATTTTACAGAGAATATATTATTTGTGGACATCTGGGTGGCTCAGTCATTTAAGTGTCATTTAAGTGTCCAGCTCATAATTTCAGCTCAGGTCATGAATTCATGGCTCATGGGATCAAGCTCCCTCTGTCCCTCCCTGTCTCAAATAAATAAATAAATCTTAAAAAAGAGAATATATTATTATTAGATGTAAAAACATTCTAAAAATTTACTGAAACTTACTAAGAATAAAAATATGACTCACTATCCTTCCATTCCAAGTATTTTTTCAGAGTTTCATGTACCTTTCAAATCTTTTTTCTAACCGATTAACCAATATTGTGTAATTACAGTCAACATATATGTATAATTTTATTCTGCCTATATTAGTATTCCTATGTTGTTTATTATTAATGACTATTTTTACATAGCCTAAAACATATTTGGAACTAGACTAGAAATAAATAATAACAACCAAAATTTGATTTGAACAGCTCTCCACTGAGTGAAAATAGTATACTCCTTTAACCCATCTATTTATTCTTGGACAATTGGGCATATGGCCCAAGCTTCCTTTTTTTTTTTTTTTTGTTAATATGGGTAATAGTACTGGGATCCAGAGAGGGTATGTCTCTTGTCTAATATTATACACTCTAGGCATGTCAGAGGCTAGGATCCAGATCTCTTCATTCTCTTTTTAATATTCTATCATTAGTTAAATCCCTGTTTAAAAAGATTTTATTTATTTGTTTGTGAGAGAGAGAAAGAGAGAATGAGGGAGAAAGAATGACAGGCAGAGAGAGAAGCAGGCTCCCTGCTGAGCAGGGAGCCCTAAGCAGGACTTGATTCCAGGACCCCAGGATCATGACTTGACCAAAAGCAGACTCTTAACAGACTGAGACACCCAGGGGCCCCTCATTAGTTAAATCTTAAGAGAATAGAGATTGTTGAGAAAGAAAGAACTAAAGCATATGTAGGTAAAAAATAGAATCTTAGGTTTCAGTAATGGAAAGGGTTTCTGTACACTACCTTCATTTCACTGGGTTTGAAGTCCAAAATTCTAGGAGGATTCTTTTTTTTTTTTTAACACTTTTTTTTTTTAAGATTTCATTTATTTATTTGACAGACATCACAAGTAGGCAGAGAGGCAGGCAGAGAGAGAGAGGAGGAAGCAGGCTCCCCACCGAGCAGAGAGCCCGATGCGGGGCTCGATCCCAGGACCCTTGGGATCATGACCTGAGCTGAAGGCAGAGGCTTTAACCCACTGAGCCACCCAGGTGCCCCTAGGAGGATTCTTTGAGCACTTAGAAAAGGTAATGAGGGGAGCCTGAATGGCTCAGTTGATTGAGTGTCCAACTCTTGGTTTCGGCTCTGGTCATAATCTCAGGGTCATGGAATAGAGCCCCATGTCAGGCTCTGCACTCAGCATGCAGTCTGCTGGAGGTTATCTTCTTCTCCCTCTGCTTCTCCCCTTGCTCACTTCTTCTCTTTGTCTCTAAAATAAAGAAATAAGTAAATAAAATCTTTTAAAAAATTGTATCGAGAATAATAAGCTCAGCATTGTCTCACTAACAGCTTTTAACATTGAACTAAAAACTCTTTCTTAGAATAATGAGAATGATAGTGTAAATTCCCTTTGGTGTTCTTGAGGACTGGATAGAGGAATAAGGATCAGGTATAAGGTGAATTAAAATATGGCTTCATCAGTAAAAGTGTTAATAAAGTAAATCTCTATAGTAAGTTAATAAAAAAAATTGGGGAAGTTTGGAGGAAGGCATAGATATCAATCACGCATACATCAACTTGGGAAGCATCCAGGAATACCTGGTTGGGAAATGAATGAATGGGCTAAGAAGGGAAGGAGGTCAACCACAGGTACGATATCAAGCAAAGTTCCTTGGAGTACTTTGGCTCATTTGGAGTACATTTGGCTATAGGACCTCTGTAGACAGTGTCGATCACATTCAGAACTGTTCCTATCAGGGCAGAGGAGCCATTCTATACCTCTGGTCTAATCAGTCCTTGTTAAGCCACCTGGTGTAGCTCGGGGTGGAGATGGGTTGTGAATTTCCAGGTACTTTCTACAAGAGATGCGGTTATTGATTGTTGGGAGTAATAGCACACTCTGAATGTTTTTGCAGGAATATGGCAAAGGGAGGAGATACCCATAGAGCACAGACAGTGTCTCTGACACCAACTCAGTATTTTTATGTCCCAAAAAAGAAAATGTTAACTGTCTTAAACACAAAGTACAATAGTCAAAAGAATCTGAGACCATCCATGGAAATTATAAAACATAAATCAGTCAACAATTTGTTTTACAACAATTCAAGAAATGTTTAAAAATTAGCAATATAAGAAATAAAAAGAAAGTCATCTTTACAAGAGATCTGGAATACTGTGCTAAACTTCTGTGGTGCTCCTGAGGAAGAACTGGCTTATATTAGATATTCACTAAATATTTGTTGAACTGAACTAGATCATTATATATCTTCAATTTCTAATGGTATTAATTTTAAAATTGTTAAAGATGTATTTATATTAGAGAGAAAGAGAATATGTGTGCTCCAGTAGGGGAGGAGCAGAGGGAAAGAGTCTTCAAGCAGCCTCCCCACTGAGTGTGGAGCCTGATGTGGGACTCAGTTCCATGAACCATGAAATCATGACCTGAGCCGAAACCAAGCATCAGATGCTTAACCAACTGAGGTACACCGGTGCTTCTTGATGATATTATTCAATAAGATAAACTTGATAAAGGTAAATATAAGCTTTACTTGTATACTGCCTAAGCCAAATTGCTTAAGAATAGGACTCTACAGAAGAAGCACTCATTAGCTATAATATGAATATGTCAGTAGTGTCTTTTGTCTGCTAAAAAAAAAAAATCTATGGAATTTACTGATTGAAATATCATATACATATATCTTCACTTTTCTTATGGGGTGCCTTTTAAAATTCCATACCATGGCTACAAGAGCCTGCAGGATCCCTCTCATGACTCCTCTGATCTCAAGGCCTTTCTCACTCTTTTTTTTCCCCTTCATGGTAGTCACACAGGGTTCCTAGAAATTTCTTGAGTACTCAACTATTCTCTAGCCTGAGAACCCTCACACTCTTCCTTCTGCCTGGGCTACTCTTCCTCCAGCTATCAAAGAGCTTGCTTCTCTCCTTTTCTTCAGATATCTGTGCAAAAGTCACCTTATCAGAGAGTCCTTCTCTGATCACCATTTATAAAATCCCAACATCCACCTGCACTGACATTCATTCTTCCTGAACTCATTATCCTGCTTTTATTATTTTAATAACCATCTGACTTTCTCTCCCTATCTCTATATATACATATATATATATACACACACACATACATATACACACTATAAGCTTCTTGAGGACAGGGATTTTGTCTGTCTTGTTAACTGCTGTATTGTCAGAATCTACAGTAGTCACTGGCATAAAGTAGAGAAATTACTTAGAAAATAATTTTGAATAGCTGCATGATTGAATAAATCTAAATATGAATAAGATATGTACTCTCTCGGAAATCAGAGATTAGTAGAGTATACCTGCATAAACAAACACAGTATAAAACATGGTAAGATCTCTAAAGAGTTATAGACAGGAAATAATGCAGGGAGGGGAAAGGGAAACAGGGAAGGCGTTACTTTGAAGGCAAGTTTTAAAGAGTCACTCTGCCTTTTCTTTTAGGTGGTAGAAGAGCCCAGAGGAAAGGGACTACGTGTTAGAAAAAAACATTCAAATCATAGAGAACAGCATATGCAAAGACCCTAGCATATGAAATAGCTAGCAGATAGTTCAGTATGACTGGGTGAGTTATGGAAAGTAATAGAAAAGGCTGGCACTGGCCAGATTATAAAGTCTTTGATTGTCATGCTTATAAGTTTAGATCCATTACTATCCTGAAGGCAGTAGAGTTGCAAAAGAGTGATGTGTTCTAAATTCTCTGTTACAAAGAGGAGCATAAGATATGTTGGTTTTATGATTTGGAAATTTGGAAGCCTAGCAGTGTATTTAGGCAAGATAGATCAAGCAATTTAGAGAACAAGTTTGGATGAAAATGTTAAATGAGGTGTTTAATTCTGATCTTGTGAGTTTGAGGTACTTTAGGCCTTTGTGAGGGGATGGGGTTTGAACTAGAGGCGATCAGAAATACCTGTGTACAGTGTGTGAGAGTTGAGGATAATAGAGGCTATGAGTGAGATGACCCAGAAAGAAGATCTAGAGTGAGAAATTTGAGCAGAGGACCAAAGTACTGAAGACACTGAGAATGGTTTACCCAGGGAAGATGAGAATCAAAGATTTATGATCATCTGGAATTTGCAATCATATGAAAAGGGATTTCACTGATTTTTTAAGCCTTCAGTGGATGAACTAGGAATAATAAAAAGTCTTTTGATACAATTTATGTTAGTCATTTATATATTCTGTATTAAAAAGTCCCAAACTAAATACCTTTTTAAAAAAGTACACATTTGTTATTTTTGTTTCTGTGAATCATGGAGTCAGGAGTGCCTTAGCTGGGTGGTTCTGGCTTGGGGTTTCTCACAAAGTTGTAGTCAATTTGTTGACCAAGGTTGTAGTTTTCTTAGGGCTTAACTAAGGCTTGGTGACCTACCAACGTGGCTGGCACGTGGTTGCTGGTTGTTGGCAGGAATCTTGTTTCTTTACAGATGCCTCCGCACCCGTGGCCCTCTCCCTAGGGCTGTTTGAATGTTCTCAGGCTGTGCAGGCTGGATTCTCCACAAGTTGGAGATAGCAATTTGGTACAGTTATCTCTCTCCCAACTGACTCAGTCTTGGAAGTCACATACCATCTCTTCCACAGTATCCTATCAGTTATAGGTAGACCCAATTCAGTGTCCGGAGGTGGCCACTAATAGGCAAGAGCCAAAATTCCAGGAGGGCATCATCACTGGGGGCTACCTTGGAGGTCAGCCACCCTATAGAACTCACTGATAACAGAATAAGATGCTTCACGAGATGGTGACTTTCTAGTCACTGGAAGTACACAAACAGAGCCTGGGCTGGAATTGGACAAATGAAGAAGAGGAAGTTATAGAGCATGTGATAATTAGACAGGCTTCCTCCTTTTATCACTGTTCCCATGTGGGTATTTAAGCTGACTTGGAAAAAGGAAGAGAGAGAGAGAAATAGAGTTGAAAACACCAAAACAGTTTTAGTATTATAGCAAAAATATTTGATAAGCTCTTTGAGGGCTTCATTTATTAAGTGAGCCTAGATGTGAGGGCAGACCAGAGCAATCCCCCAAGATGACATGATTGGCAGTATACCTTGGAGAAGGTAGCAAGATTTAAACACTGAGAATTGTTTAATTAGCCTATCTTCATGCAAGACCTCTCAGCCTAATTTTCATTGTTTGTATTACATACCATAACATCTTTCAGTATCAGCCCATCTTTTTGCAACATCAAGCCCCAAGACTCTGAAACAGTGTTTTAGATAGCCTACTAGGCATTTCATTCTCTAAAGAAACCAATTATATATGAAATTAATAATTAAAAATTATAAATAGAAAGAACAAGAAAACATGCATACTGCATGTCCTGCGGGTAGATTTTTGCATGGTGTGTAGGGAATTAGGTGCAAAAAAAATCCATTTATGTTAATGGGCAATGGGCATTGCATGGCTAATTTCTCATGCACCACACTGCCGATTTCCCCCCTGTGTCTTTGTCAGTACATGGGACCAATGAAGGGGGGAAGAAAAGTGAATGATTTATTTGATGGTCTGTCAATCATAACGGCAACCAGAGAAATTCCAAAGCTGTTTTTAACCTCTATAGAAAGAGTTAGTTAGACCATATGCTTTTTTCTTCCTGCCAGATGCTGTCATTCATCAATTTCCTATTAAGAAAATGGGATTCTGCAAAAACCACTGAGGTTTTTTTCTCATTTGTAATAGATATCCCACAAAGTCAGACTGCAAACGTATTCTGCAGCTTCTGCAAAATAACTTTTGACACCTGATAATCTCCATATTAATTTTGACTGACCTATAATGATGTTTCTTATGTGTGGTCAGTCCATCATTCAAAAATATTATTTTAAATTACCTTTTCCTTGAGCTTAAGCCTAGAGGTTAAACAGATTTGTTTGTGATTATCTAACCCATAAAAAGGTAGAAACTAAATAACAATTTAAAAATATCAGTAACCTGGGACGCCTGGGTGGCTCAGTTGGTTAAGCGGCTGCCTTCGGCTCAGGTCATGATCCCAGAGTCCTGGGATCGAGTCCCACATCGGGCTTCCTTGCTCGGCAGGGAGCCTGCTTCTCCCTCTGTGTATGCCTGTGCTCCCTCTCTCGCTCTCTCTCTCTCTCTCTGACAAATAAATAAATAAAATCTTTAAAAA
>PISX010027620.1:0-22729 GCA_004024625.1 Mellivora capensis | reverse complement strand
TTTTCATCTCTCTTTGTGAACAGTGTCTGAGGCAGAAAAAAGGAAAATCTTGATTGACATGAAGTGCCATTTAATAACAGATGTAAGAAAAATATGCTTTTGGACTCCTATATATATTAATGTGAATGAGCTTTTAATTTAACATACATAAACATAAATATGTATCTAGTGTACGAATTATAAAACTACATTATGACAGTCCGCCAGTACAGTGCCAAATATATCCTGATTTTATGCCCTTAACCATACAAAGGTTAATCCTGAGTTGTTGTTGTTGTTGTTTTTTAAAGATTTTATTTATTTATTTGACAGAGATCACAAGTAGGCAGAGAGGCTGGCAGAGAGAGAGCAGAGCTGAGCAGAGAGCCCGATGCAGGGCTTGATCCCAGGACCCTGGGATCATGACCTGAACCGAAGGCAGAGGCTTTAACCCACTGAGCCACCCAGGCACCCCTATCCTGAGTTTTTTAATGGGCAACATAACTAAAGCTGATTTTTTAAAAGTCTCTTGATTTAGAAGTAGAAAGTTTCTGTTTATGGACAATTCTTTCATTTGACATTTTCACAGGGAGATTTAATCATAAATTTAAAATGAAATAGAAAATCTCAGGAAAACAAATCTCTTCTAAGATATATTTTGTAGTACAATCATGTTATCTTTTTTCTTTAAGATTATCTTTTTTTCTTGAAATTATTTTGAAGGTATTTCACCAGTGCATTGAGATGGAAACATTTTAGTCTAATTCTCTGATATTCTAATCATTTAGCAGCATATTAAGACATATGCAAAAGAGCTACTTAGATTAGATTGTGAAAATCAGGGTATCATCTGTGTTGGCTGTGGAAAACAAAAACTGATTTAATTATTTCCCAATACTAAAATTTCATTTTCTGAGAAACAAGATGAAAGAAAAGCCAAATGTAAAATTTAAAAATATTTTTCAATAGAAATGTAACTATAAATGCAAATGTCTTCATCAAAATTCTGGAGAAAGATATATGAAAATGGAAATCAACAGTAAAATAATAAAAATTCAAAAACAATTTTTTAAACTGCAACATACTACATGGATATTTTTATTCCATATTATTCTGCAATAATTGTGCTACTTTTATAGTTAAAAATATTTTTAAAAACTTATTTTGGAATGTGAATCCTAGGTTTACTATGTAGATAACATGTTGAATAACTTAAAGAAAATTTTTGGAGCTATAAATGTGGATGGATTTACTGGAAATATATCAATCATGACTTCCTTTCATTTATTTTTTATATACCTATTTTGTTCCTTTTGACATAGGACTATTATACTTGGCTTCAACCTCTTTTGTGATAGGATTGTTATGCAGTTGAGAATATATTATATTTGGTTTTTGCTAACTTTAATTCTAAAGCTCCTGCTATTTTATTGAAATTTATAGTTAGAGATTCAGTTCATAAACATACACTTGCAGTGATAACAGAACATGTAAGTATCAAGTATTTACATATTTTATAGGCTCAGTGACTTAAAAAAATAAAAATACTCCATTACACATTACTTAAAAGACTACTGGGAATTTGTTAGGGTCCCAACCCCCTCCACCACAAACATCCTGACAGCTTTACCTGATTGTGCTTTTAAGTGTTGTGCAACATAAAATAAGATGCCATCTGCAGAAAGAGGCTGAAACTGCAACTGAATATGTGTCTTTTTCGAATACGGAAGGAAGCAAAAGACATCCAGGATAATTCATGGCTTCTGAAAGATGGATCACTTATAGGAAAAACTAAAAAAACAAAAACATGAGTTAAAAAAAGTCAGTATGGCTGATAAATACAGTAAAGTTACATGATTTTATCATTTAAGAGCTTACTTTAATTTAACTTCCAAGAGTTAGTCCTCGCTAAATGCATTGAACCATGGTAATAAATCTGTTCTAATCCCACTAACGGCAGGATTTTTATAATGGGGCCAATTATTGAAAAGCCTTCTATTACTTGTGGTAACTATGCTCCCTTTGGCTGGTGCTGTGTGCCACAGATCCTCTAGATTATATTATAGAGAGGCATAGATGCAAAGATTCTGAGAGTTTTATTCTTATCTCAAGAAATAGAAATTCTTGGATGCCTGGGTGGCTCAGTTGGTTAAGCGACTGCCTTCGGCTCAGGTCATGATCCCAGCATCCTGGGATCGAGTCCCACATCGGGGTCCTTGCTCGGCAGGGAGCCTGCTTCTCCCTCTGCCTCTGCCTGCCACTCTGTCTGCCTGTGCTCACTCTCTCTCTCTCCCTCTCTCTGACAAATAAATAAATTTAAAAAAAATTAAAAAAGAAATAGAAATTCTTGGGAATGCCTTACATTAATAATGCTTTTATTTTATTTTTTTTTTAAAGATTTTATTTATTTATTTATTTATTTATTTATTTATTTATTTGATAGAGATCACAAGTAGGCAGAGAGGCAGGCAGAGAGAGAGGAGGAAGCAGGCTCCCTGCTGAGCAGAGAGCCGGACACGGGGCTCAATTCTAGGACCCTGAGATCATGACCTGAGCCAAGGTAGAGGCTTTAACCCGCTGAGCCACCCAGGCGCCCCTTAATAATGCTTTTAAAAAGATGATTCTAATTGTGGGAGGTGGAAGGCATCACAATATGAATTACTCTTTAGTTTTTATATTTCTGATTAAAATGTAGAATATAATCAAGTCAATATAAGTTTAAAGTGATTATATAAATGGAAATAAATATCAGTTTCCTTGACAATAATTTAGATCCATTTCTCTTCAGAAAGTACTAACCTTTGGGTTTTCCTTCATGTTAAGTCTGAATAAATTCAGTTCAACATGAACTGAAAAAGAATCATTATATAGATTTATAGTCCCTCAGATATTACTTGTTGGTTCTGTGCGTTCATAAGAGGAAGAAGGAAAGTTCTGAATATTTGGCAGCTTTTATCTCTATAGAATCTATAGATTCTTTGTACCTCATTTTATAGGACAGCGCTTCTTAGAGTATATATATACATATGTATATATATAAAGAAAATAAAAAAGAAAATATATGTTTTTTTAAAAAAAGGAAAGCCTGATCCTAGCTCCCCCAGAACTGAAGCTGATGCTTTGGAGCACTCTATTTTCAGTAGACTTGGTACATGGAGGGGTCTAGACGTGCTGGTCTTCCAAGGGAGAGACTCACTGAGCCGGCTCACAGACCTGCCCTAGTAAAGATGACCCTGCTGGAAGTCCGGGAGTAGGGTGTGGTGTTAAGTGACCCCAGCCTCCACTGGAGGTGCTGTGTTTCTTTCTGAAGTCCAACAATGCCGGTGTGTTGGGGGCGGGGGGGGATAGGGAAGGTAGTGGAGTGTGGAAGATGGCATCACCCCCCTTCTCATCCCTGAGGAAGGGGACTCATGGCTGGTGTCATTCAGGAGGCCCTCATGGACGAATGAAAAAAATCTCCCCTCCCAGGGGATCCCCACACCATGGCATCTTGCAAAAACCCTACACGCTGCTCTCTCTTCCACTCTCTCCCTGACTTTTCTCCATGAAAAGGGCTCCCTCTCCTTCACAACACTGTAGTTCTTCTCTCCCCCAATTCACGTCTCCAAACCTTACATCTGCCATGTTCTCTCTGTCCAATTGTGCAGATTGTTTTCTTAATCCTCAGATTGATTTCTTAGTTATTCAAAATGATTTGATGTTGATTTAGCTGCAATTGAGAGACAAGGCAAGCCCAGGGTCTCCCTACTATCATACCATCTTAATTTAACTCCCCATGACCTTGACATATTTGAAGAATATTTTCCTCCTCTGTTATTTTTTTTTCAAAGACTGGTTTATTTATTTTAGAGAGAGAGAGCACACGCAAGTTGAGGGAAGTGCAGAGGGAGAGGGAGAGAATCTCAAGCAGACTCCCGGGTGAGCAGTGAGCCTGACATGGGGCGTGATTCCATGACCCTGAGATCACAACCTGAGCTGAAACCAAGAGTCGGATGCTCAACTGTCACCCAGGTTTCCCCCTTCTCTGTTTTTTGAAAATAATATTCATCATTACTTCATAATTAGATTCAGGTTATGCCTTCTTGGCTGAAATACATCATAGATGATGATGAGTTCTTCTCAGGGTTTCACATATGGGACACACGATATCTTTTTGTTCCTCACTAGTGAAGTTAACTTGATTACCTTGGCCAAGGTGTTGACTGTTTTTTTCCTACTGTAAAATATTCCATTGTATAATTGTGGCTTTTTTTTTTTCTTGCTATTTGTATGCAGTCAGTGGGGAGATACTGTGAGACCATGTATATCTGCTATTCATCAAAACTACCCTCTAGATTTAACATCCACTGATGATTCTAGCCCAAGTAAGTCCTTACTTGGATGCAAAATGATAATTTTCCAGCTCTACCAGTCTCTCCATAATTATGGCCTGGGTACTGTAGCTTCTCAAAAGGCCTCTAGAATTCTCACAGAGGTATGATGGTCCATTTGTTGTGTTAACTTGGTGTCTGTTGAGGGACGGAGAGCATGTAGCTTCCTATTCTGCCACCTTATTAACCTACTTCTCTGCTTTTAGTGCATAAATTTCTCTTAGAACCTAAAGCTCTGCAAGATTTTCCTCCTGTGTTAAAAACTTCATCACCTCCCTATCTTGGATGCAGCAACTTCATTTTTTAAAATTTTCTTTTTAAAAATTTTTATTTATAGGACGCCTGGGTGGCTCAGTTGGTTAAGCAGCTGCCTTCGGCTCAGGTCATGATCCCGGCGTCCTGGGATCGAGTCCCACATAGGGCTCCTTGCTCGGCAGGGAGCCTGCTTCTCCCGCTCCCTCTGCCTCTGCCTGCCACTCTGTCTGCCTGTGCTCGCTCACTCTCTCTCCCTCTCTCTCTCTGACAAATAAATAAAATCTTTAAAAAAAAAATAAAAATTTTTATTTATTTGAGAAAGAGAGAGAGAGCGAGAGAGCGTGCATGAGCAGGGAGAGGGGCAGAGGCAGAGGGGGAGGGAGAAGCAGACTCCCAGCTATGCAGGGAGACTGACACAGGGCTTGACCCCAGGACCTTGAGATCATGACCTAAGCCAAAGGCAGACACTTAACTAACTGTACCACCCGGGTGTCCCTCCCTCCTTTTCTAAACACACCTCTAATCACTAAAATTGAACAAGTACCACTAAAGGTTGTTTTACTACCAAGTGCTTTTGTTCTTAGCGATGACCTCAAGATTTCTAAAATAGATTAATTCCCAGAACACTGTTTTTTATATTGGACTCAAAGTATGGACCACTTAATAAACAGATTGTTCTCAGTCTCCACATCATATAAGGCTATGAGGTTAAATAGATATTCCTCACTTATGCACATCTGCTATGTTCTCAACAAATTATAGATTCAGGACTATCCATTTTATACTTTCAATCTCATTATGTTTAATGCAAAAGATTTTGATTTTAACCACAGCTCTTCTACTGTACCACAGCTATGTTTTTCAGTTAGTAAAGACAATGAGATTAAAAATAATTTAAGACTTTTTGTGGTATTTATTAATTTATTATTTGCCTTTAAGGTTTATGGATAAGTGCATATGACTTCAATGTAGATTCTTAATGTGTTAAAATCTAATGGAGAGAAGTAACTTTTTTTCCATCCTTAACTATGTGAAGTCTTAAGTAATTATCTTTCCATCACAACTTAAGCAGGTGGACAAATTTTAGGTTAATTAAGTATATACATTGTTATTGTAGCAAAAATGGAAGCTAAACATCCTTTCTCTTTGTTGGATTTTTACTAGAGTCTACTGGGAGTGGTGTGAATGAGCCATTGAACCTGTTGGCTAATTGCTAACAGAAGGAATGGTTAAGTATCAATTATCAAAAAAGAAAAAAATTATCCCTTTAGGCAGACTTTCTTTAGCACCCATATGGATAATGCTGTAAAACACTAATTGTTTAACTCATTTAGTTATTTGGGTGGCAATTTGGTTCTAAATGATCTTTGGAGGCCCATAAAGATGGAGTGTTGCTTAAAAATTAAGTATTCTATAAAACCACAAGATTGTTTTATGATACTTAGTGACATCTGGTGATTCCTGCTATCAAAATCTAGGATGAGGTGTTCTACTCCTTGTTTTTTGGAGCAGAATTTGAACTCAAAAACATCAGCTTTGTCACTTATAAATCTGAAAAATAAAGCATGAAAATGAGACAAAGCATGTAATAACATATAATTCAATTAATAACCATTATACCTAGATTTTTCATAAAGATCTTAATTTTTAATTTTTTGCTATGCCTTAACTATCAAAAACTTAGCTGACACAATTCATATCCAAAGTAATGGTTTAAAGAAAATGTTAAATAATTATTTGTCAGGACTACTATTACCCCAGCAATATGCCACGTCATTAGAAATCTACTTTATTCAGTTAGCTTTGACATAATTACATGGAACTATGACTTTATATTATGTTCTTAGCCTTTAGTGTGTGTCAGTATGAGAAAAGATGGTATACATAATGTCTCTTCATTTTCTAGAAAATTGTCATCAAATATATATATTGGTGTTTAATTTCACTTTTTAAAAGAATTGGAGCTTGATCAAAATATTTTCATTAGAGTTCAGTGCCATGACACAATTCTGTGTCCTTGATGTGATGACTGGTATGCTTTCTTCTACTAGGCAATAATTGAGTAGCAACCTTTGTATTTTATGTTTTGCTTTGATTTCCAGGAAACCTAAAGCTAATTTTACATTCAGTTGCATGCTGTGTTTTAGACTTAGTTTTGTCTCATATTGCTTGGTGCGCTCTTGTTCCTCTCCATACCTTCTCCTCTCCTCCTCCTTCTCTTCTCTCTTTCTTTTCTTTCCTTGAGAGAAGGGCATATTTTATCTTTCTACCACTATCTCAGCTACTTTTCAAATATATGTATTTTTTTACTCTAAGCTCTTCCTTATGCTACTTGGAGCGTCATAAATAATAAAGTCAGCCATTTAGTCAGGTACCTTGCCTAGGAAGGTTTATGGTTGTTTCAGGAGTCCCAAAGGCTTATTTACAAAAGGTCTGGGAGATTATATTGATTATATGCACTTGCTACCCACGTTTTAAACCTTAAATAATCATCACCCACTTTACAAATGTTAATGGAGCACCATTTATGTGACAGGCACACCCTCCAGCTCAGTAAGTATCTCCTGATGACTTTCTAACCCATTGTGCCTTACACTGGTCTCTTCCTTTCTTTTCTCAGAGGTACTGTAATAATTTAGACTCTCTGGGATGAGTTTCCTTTTCAGATGAGGAAGTTTACTCACATTTGCAAGTGCATCCGTCTGTTCTTCTGCATGCTTTCCTACAGGGCTCTCACTCTTAGGAAAGCTACGTTACCACCCCATATGAGTCTATCCAGATCTTACTATGTATTGATACCTAACTTAATTCCATTGTTTTACACTGCCTGTTCAGGCCTCAGTAGTGGGAAATAATGCACATATTGTGTCATTGTTTGGCAATTAAAGCAGTCAATTTCTTCATCTTTTCTCCAAACTGTGATTTAAATTATATATTTTGATTTGATTTTCACAGACTTCTGCTTGGTCTCCATTTAAATCATTGGCTCTTTGAAAGGAGGGACAACCCCATCTGATAGTGCTTTGGATCTCTTCATGTGGCCTGAGTGGCTTCTTAATAAATGTTTTTTAAATCATTTAATAATCAGTGATACTTCAATAGAGAATGAGATTTTGATAAAAATATTTTATTTGGCTATTTTGAAAAGTTTATGTCTACCATGTTGACCATAATGGTTTGAAATATTTTTAAACATCTTTTATACAATAAAACTACTATCTTTTCAAGCTAGGAGGTTTAAAATATTTTAACTTAAGAATCTATTTAAAACTAACCCATATTTTAAAAATGAAACAGATCAAAATGTCTATGTGGATCTGGTCTGCATTTAAGACAATATAATCTAATACCTTTTTCTTCCTTTGCGGGGAGCACTGATTATTTCTGGAGCTCTTCTTGTGTGCCAGGCACTGTGCTGGCCTCTTGACTTCTGTGACTCCCTATCATAACTTTATGAGACTGTGTTAGGAGACTCTTAGCCAATTCTGCTTCTCAGACCAGATGGCTTTCTGACCATTTGCCATGCCATATTCCTTGGTCACTAGAATAGTGTGGTACAGGAATGTTTGCTTTTTACATTTTTCCTAACATAAATTACACAGATTTTAACAAAAGAAAATGAAATGATATTTTACAATCTTTATGTCTTTCATGATCATGAAACTTATAGTTTGCTTGTCACTTTTCAATATTGCTATTAGAAACTAGAGGGTGTCTCTCTCTTAGTTCCCCAAATTCGAAAGTAAAGTTTGTGGTTGGTTCTGATCACTATTATTCATCTCAGTTTAAAAAGTGAACAAATCTGCCTCAGGTGAGGAGGCAACCAAGTCCTGTCCATAGAAATTGACTGTAAGCAAACTTTTTTTTCTCCCTCCCTTCCTTAGGTGGGGGACAGGGTTTACGTTTCAACATGTGAAACATTTCAAGGGAGGAAACAGTAGTAGAGAGCAGCAAATTTAATGTGAGTGCTTTTTGTTCATTACTTAATGTTATCTTGAATAGAAAATAAAAAGGACTTTGTTGAAGAAAAACCTTTTATAGATGTCTGTCTCTTAAGAGTTTTTAACCTTTCCCTCACTAAATTAGTAATTATTAATTCAGGACTTGACAAAGAGAATGGACCCTCCTGGAATTTTGATCAAAAATTTCCCCAAACAGAGATTTTGACATATTTTCTTTATCACACTTGAGAAGCCTGATTTTCAGGAAAGTTACTTGCCTAAAGTCTAAGGTTAGGAAAAAGCAGTTGTGTCTGTTTCTTTCTACTAAGATTCACCTGCAACTTCTATTCTTTTAGATACTTGAAAACCTTAATGTTCATATAAACCTTAGAATTGTTAGGTGTAATTCACTTTCTCACTGAGTTTCATTTATGATTTAGCAGGTTATATTAAGGAACCTAGAAGGAAGACTAAAGAACTAAAATGTGTGTTCCTAGGTATGATAGCTAGTTCAAGTATTATAGAATTGTAGATTTAGAGGATCTAGTATACATGTAACCACATCCTTACTAATTATCAAGATGGGATTGAAGGTAGGGGTAATAAAGACTAAAATTCACGTTGTTGTTGTTGTTGTTTTTTTCCTATGAAGAAAGCTTGTGAATTATATCCTCTATTCTCACATGGCTAAATGCACCTAGAAAGGAACATCTGAAAATAAGGCAAACATTCCTGAGATTGCCATCTGCAAGTGCTATGGACCCTTTACTACCAGGAAAACCAAAGATTTGGCAGGAAAGAACCCCATGAGTCAGGAAGGTTTGAAGAACAGAATTCCTCCATTAGCCTGAATTAATTTCAAAGAAACCTTGAGCTAGGTGGACCTAAATAAAGTATCCTTGGCATCAAGACTGTCACTTGAACATTTGCCTGTTTCATTCAAAATGCCAGCACATGAGTCGGTTTCTATACCTTAGGGAATGAGAAATGAATGGACAAAAATCGCACTAGGGACTGAAAGAATGTAAGAAAAATGGAAACATTTTTAATATTTTTCCGGCTAAAAAGTTAAAAGCACACATATTATAGAATCTTATTTGGCTAAATGTCAACAATATGCAATAGCTAAAATTTAGTGGCATAAAAATATTCCAAGAAAAAGCAATTTACCAATAATGTGGGAAAAATAAACCAAGAGAAGAGATTTATGATTCAGTAAAGGTTATACGTATAGTTTTAAGCCATAGATTCTAACAGGAAATACAGCTACAACAGAAAACAAACAAACAAACAAATGAACAAGCTTTGAGCATATGAGAAAAGAAACTGGGCATATTGTCTGTCTCGCAAAATAATTGTAAACCAGAGTTCTGCTAGCAATAGAATATTTTAGTGACTAAACTGGATTGCAAAATATTTACCCTAACCTGTTATTTCTTTTTAGGTTAAGATCAATAGTCCTGTGAACTGTCAAGCCCAGATGCAATTGCTTGCTGACCACCCTTCTTTAGCTTCAGTTTAATTTTTAAAGCTGGTTTAGGGCCTTGGATGTTTAAAAAACACACATCTGAACTGGTTCCTGGACCAGACACTGTGAACATTGTGGATTCCTGCACTTCTGGAACGAGGCTCAGGTATTTGAGTTATTTTTGGTGGCTGTGACCCTGAAAGCCATCCAATTCAAGTGGTCTATTGATATCTTCCTCACACAGTACCATGCCTCTGTGGAGTTCCTAAGGAGTTTGGGGTGAGGCCACAGTGAGAAGAAAAGCTATGCCAATCAGGAATTCTCTTCTTGTTCCTAAATGGATTTTTCTTTCTGTCAGCTACAGGTAAATGTTTTAAGGGACTTGAAAAATCATTTCTTTCCCCATCAATCAGACATCTTAAAAAGTAAGGGATAGACAAATTCAAATTTCATCACTTACATTGTAACACTGGGATAGAAAATTTCCCCTAGCCACCCTCTCCTCAGATACATACATGCACTTTAAAAGTACTTAAGACTTGGGATGCCTGAGTGGCTCAGTTGGTTAAGCGGCTGCCTTCAGCTCAGGTCATGATCCCAGCGTCCTGGGATCGAGTCCCACATCGGGCTCCTTGCTCGGCAGGGAGCCTGCTTCTCCCTCTGCCTCTGCCTGCCACTCTGCCTGTGCTCGCTCTCTCTCTGACAAATAAATAAATTAAAAAAAATTAAAAAAAAAAAGTATTTAAGACTGGAACAAGGGCATTTTATTAACTGGTTCTGCATGCCCCAGGCTACACAGATTTCCACTTATTTCATGTGACTGGTAGTTTTCATATTTTGATTATGAAGTATAAACAGTACAGTGTCTTGGGAAACTCACTGGATTGGTAGTATGAAGACTTAAATTCTCGGTCCCACTGACCCAGAGTTTTCATTTTGACCTCTTTCAAAGTAGAAGAATTGGGATTATGTGATTTTTAAGGTTCTTTCCAATCCTAGCCTTGGATGACTCATTTAAATACCAAGTTTAGTTTTGAAGTTATTTGAATTTTAATGATTATGCTGCCCTTTTATTAGGTGTCCCCAGATAACTGGAGTATGATGGTTGTTGATAAATATGTTACCTCTACATCGTTAGTTCCTATGCTATATTTAGTTGTGGAATGGCTATCAAAAGGGTCTGCTAAGATCTAGAGATAGAGTGTTAGTAACTTATTGATGATCGACTGTGTTTATATTTATTAAAATTATTAAGCAACTACTAATAATTGGATTGAGAGTCCAGAGACTTGATTCTGAGGCTTTTGGCACAGTATTTAATTTCTCTAAGCATTAGTCTCCTCATTTATAAACTGATACTGTTGGACTAGGAGATGATTGGTAATGTCCTATGATTCTACACTTCTGGACCTCCCTATACCAAGATGTATATTTAGTTCATAATACTACTGAATTTTTTTCTTAGGAGCGTTGGTCTGAGTTTGGGATCTTGAGAGCAAGAGGAGAAAATAATACTTTATCTTTTATAGCACTCTGTACTTAGTAAAGAATTTTTATATACATTACCGTCTATGACTTTTTTAAGGTAGGAAAAATAATACTTATTCTATCAGTTAGGGTTCTGGCAGTGAACAAATGGTATACTCACATAGGATAGTTTGAAGGTAAGGGGATGAAAAGACCATTTACAAAGATGTGGGCAGGATTTAGGGAAACTACAGGATACAGGGTGTTGCCCTGGGGTTAGTCTCAACGGGGAGCTGTTTCCACTCCTTAGCCTAAAGTTGGGGTAGGTGAGGATCTCCCAACAGAAACTGTGTCCTTGGGTAAAGGTAAATTTTGGTGACCTAGTGGCAAGGAATCTAGAGAAATAAATACTCTGTCTTGCTCTCCTATCCTCTGATCCCCCGTTGGTGACTTCCTTGGCTAAACTCAACTAGAGGCAGACTGAGGGGGAGCCCACTGCTGCAATCCTCTGAGAGGGCCTTGGGAATACAGAGCAGCAGGGGAGGGGTGACAATAGAACTGGAAGGGGGGGCAGATGGAAAACAGGTGACACACTTACTATTGCCACTTTACAGATAATGAAATAGTGGCTCGGAGAGTTAAATGACACAGCAGAAACGAAATCACTGGTTAGTAGAAGCATCAGAATGCAAGTTTTCTGCTTCTTAGATTCCTGCTTACAGTCTTTACAGGCTTCTTATTTTGCGAGCATGAAATTAAAATTCTTTACCATGTTTTCCAAAACTATATGATCTGCCTTCTGCTTGCCTTTCCAAATTCATCTTATAATACCATCTCCCATTCTGAGAATACTGGCTGCCTTTCTCTCCCTCAAATTATGTAATATAATTTTCCTGTTTCCAGGTTTAGCCTCTGCCTAGAGTACTTGTCCCACATGCCTTCACACGTGGCTAATTCTCACTAGATGTCAGCTCAAATGTCCCTACTTACAGAGTCCTTTCCTGACCATCTCAGCTAAAATGTACTCTTCCAGTGAGTTTTTATTTCCTCTTCCTCTTTATTTCCTTTCTGGCATTAACTCAATCTATATTTTTCCTCACTGATTGGTGGATATGGTGTTTGTTTGCCTCCTCCTCTGGAGGCAGGGCAGCTGTCTGTCTTCTTGTTCCCAGCACTTGGTCTGGAACCAATAAAGAATCTTAATACATTAGTGAATACTCCCTACTATAAGCAGTACTCCAAGGGAAGGAGAAAAGAACAAAGGTTACCAGTACTTGACTGTATTTTGAGGCAAGTGCACCCTTTCACCATCCCTCCCCTCTCTAGCGTCATCAGGTTTGCCAATCAATTGCATCTTGTTCTTGTCATTCAGAGATTATAAACATCAGTTTTGATTCTTATTGGGGGTGGGGCTTCTTTACAATAAAGATGGTCATAAAACTAGGTAAGTGTAAAAGCTGTAAGTCAGGGGTTCCATGTACTGTTAAATTAATCTTCTCTCTAAGACTTAAGGTTTCTTGGAATGAGGAAGTAAGAAAGAAGGGAAAAGAGGACTTATTAGGCATTTATGAGTTTAAGGATGCTGGTAATGAATTCATTGATAATTTTTATACCAGTTTATAAGTACAATAAAGGTGAACTGAACCCCAGGCAGTTCTTCTGCATTGTAGGTGCCCATAACTGAGTAGAAATTATGAGGCACCATCGACAGTACTGGTTATGATGCAACTGGGAACAAGCTGTTTGGGAATAAGAAAAATGCAACCATTGGCAAGACACAGGGGTGCACTGAGGTCTGGTTTCAGAGGCCCAGGTACTATCTGCTCTCTATTTTGTTTCTTAAATTGATTTTTAGTTCTATGGAACTATGAACTACTATGTTGAAAAATTGCAAAGTCAATGGATCACTGGAGATTTAAAAAAACAGACTTAAAATTAGACTTAAAGTTTCTGTCATTTAGGATCAAACTCTTCATTATTTCTACTTCACTACAAACATGGTTAACAGTCCTTAAAATCAACTTTAGTATAAAAATTATTATAGAAAATAACTTTCAATTGGGAATCTAAAACCTATAGTCTCTTCCCCACATAATAATTTATCCCATCAAAACAATAGTATCTATGATATGATTATTTATGACTTATTTTTTTTAAATGAACCAAACTCCTATTATAGCATAGCAGGATATATTGTTAGTTAACTTACTGTTCAGAATTCTGTGAGGGTGACACAAGTTTTCTGGCAGCTTTTTTCATACTTTTTAGACTCTCTATGAAATAATTTTATTGCTGTCACTATTTATCTATTATCTATCTATCTATCTATCATCTTCATCTGCCTTCTCCCTAGTCTATTTATGTACATATCAGTATCATTTATTTATATACACACAAACACAAATCCAAACAAACTCTGGGTTAATCCCCCAGGTTTTCATCATTTGAGCTTTTAAGCTTCAAAAATCTAGCTTGCCCTGTTGTTACAGTAACTAGCTCTTATGTCAGATTATCGTATTATTTCTTTCAGTTTCTAATAGCTATCTTTTGGGGAGTAATATAGGTACACCATCTTAGTAAAATTTTGAGTACTTCGCCGTTTCCTACAGTCAAGAACTATTTCTTGAAAACTATTACAATCAGTTTTTATTATTTTAGAACCAGTAATTTGAAATGTATACACCAGATATTTTTTTTTGCTCTGCACAATATGGTGGGTGATAGAGATTCAATAACAATAAATGAATACAGGCACAGTGACAGCCCTCATCTTTCTGACCCAGGAAGGCTTCCCTAAAGAAGCATGGTCTGAGTGAAAACCTGAAGGATTAATAAGTGTTAGCTGAGTGTGGAGGGGAAGATGAGAACATTTTAGGTAGAGAAAAGAGTATGAGGAAAAATCCCCAATCTAGGATGGAGTGTGGCACATTCCAGGAACTAAAAACTGCCATTTTTTAAAGATCAAGATCTGTTTCTAAAGTCATTATGAAAAAGACCGATTTCCTTAATAAGCCAGGCACAATGTTTCATCTCATTATTTCATAGTCACACCTTATGACATGATTAAAATTTCTGTCACTAAATCACTAGTATTTTAAAACTCCAATGTCTAAATCACTAGTATTTTAAAACAACGTCTAAATGTCTAAATCACTAGTATTTTAAAACAATGTCACTAAATCACTAGTATTTTAAAACAATGTCGCTAAATCACTAGTATTTTAAAGCTCCAATGTCTTTCACTTATCAACACTTTTGACTTTTGGAGGAGAGTTAAACATACATAGAGTCTCAAAGATATAGGATAAAAAAATGTTTGCATTAGTGTATTTGATAAAGTGATCTGAGAGACATTAAGTTTGTTCTTACCACACATATGAATATGATATAACAATAATCCCTGAAAATTATGTTAAGGTGTATCTAACCCAGTTGGTGATTGGCTCCTCTACTCCTTCTACACCAGCCTCTGTTCCTGTGTAGAAGTAGAGGCTAAAGCTTTATCTCCCAGGTGGTGGCTGAGGTGGGAGAGAGTAAATAGTAGATCATCCAGTCTCAGGAAGCCAGGAGATAGCAGGTAAAACTCCATGACCCCCTATATTCTGACTAAGTCTCTTGAGATTCCTTAACCATGAGTTTCTTGGACTCCCTGACACACTGTCCTGAAGTCCCAGCCAGCCCCAAGACCCACAGTCATCCTTACCGGTACTTAAACTGGAAAGGACAGCAGCCAGCAGGTGGCAGCAAACTGAAGTAGGAGCAGGACTCACTTGGAATGTGCCACTGGATGCTTGACTGGCTGAGCAGGTTCACTCAGGTCAGTCCATTAGCCTTAGCGTAACACAACTGAATTTTTAGGACTCTGAGCATGGTGTTACAGAGGTCTTTTACACAAAATTTACCGTAATATTTAGAACTACACTAAATACGACAAAATGAAATATAAAGCATTGATTTTTGGAAGATGCAGAACTTGAGACATTCAACAGCACACACTTTTCTGATTTTATCCATAGACTCATTTGACAATGTCCCCATTTAGACCTCATGTTTGTGATCACTGTTCACCTTAGGGGTTCTCTTGCCCGAGGGTTCCTAGAGCTTTAGCAGTGGCTTGTGGTGTGATTGAGAAACGGTGTGAAGATGGTAGTGTTTTATTAACACTCTATCAATCTTGCCTATAAGGGCAGGGATAGGGGAAGGTGGTCAGGGAAGTTATAGGAGGGGATTAAAGCATAAATGTAGCATGAATTCTCGCTTGCAGTTTGGGGATGATAGGCAGTAAAGAACCACATTCCTTCTCCTGCCGGTGTTAGCTGAGTGGTGGTCTATGAAGATGAGTGCATTCTATTAGGCTACAAGGAGCACAGCAGAGAAATGACTTTGGTTCATCTCTACTATGACGACTGGAACAACACTGTCCTCTTCCACCCACTTCCTCTCACCCTGCAGTGTGCTTGTAATGTGGAGGAAATCCAGATCTTATGCAATTGAGGATTATTACATATTTTTCATTTTACTTTCCAGAAGGACAGTGACTTAATTTGTGAACAATCAAGAGTTGAAATTCTGCCTTACCTTGTTCACAGTAGATTCCAGTGGTTCCCAGAGGACAGTAACAGGTGTATCCATGGGGCAGTGAAACACAAGTTGCCCCTTTGCTACAGTTGTGTGGAGGGTCATGTTCAGGGTCACAGGTGGAAATGGTCTCTGTGCAGAATTCTCCTTTCCACCCAGGGGGACAATCACAGCTGTAGGTTGAGAAAGAAGGTCACATGGCTTGAACTCTTGAACAGAGATGGGTATATACTTGCTGATGTTAACTTGGCAGTTTTGACCAAGGTTCCAAGATAGAAAAGATTCTGTACATCAAAGCAAATTGTGATTCAAACTACTAAGAGCCAAACTGTCAAAGGAAAGAGCCAATAAGTGATTATAGGATTACTGACTCCACATAAAAAAAAAAAATTAAAAAGGTTCAGCACATGGAAATTGAAGGAGACTATAGAGAATCATTTCTTTGGACAAAACAGCATGGTAAGACCCTCTCCCTGCCTGACATCAACACCAAGGGAAAGGCTGTTAAAGTCTCTGCCTCCTAAACTTGAGCCTACAGGAAAGAAATTCAGCTTGATATATGTTCCCTTACCTTGGTGAACACATAGGTCCAGCTTCTGGGGCTGGAAAAGGAACTGGAAAAGGAAAATTGGCCCTCCAGAGATGAGGCAAATGGCAGTGAATCCCAGGGATGGGTTGTGGCCCTTTCAGTTAGGATCAGCTTGCAGACATACAAAAGGGATCTTGCCCAGAGGGTATCTTGGTAGCTGAAGAAACCTCAGCAGCTAGAGGCAGTTAGTAAATGGCCAGGGCAAAATCTGAGAGATAAAGAGGATATCCTATTTTGAAAACAGACACTGTCTGGATTTAGAGAGTGATATTGGGGGGAGCACACAGGAGAGCAATGGACCGAACCGCTAAATGTAGAGATGCCAGGTAAAATGTAAGGAATTTAATTAAGTTTGAATGTCAGATAGACAATGAATAATTTTTCAGTATGTCCCATGCAATGTTTGAATTTTAGATAAGCAACATTTGAGATATACTAAAATTATCTGTTGTCTGTCTGGAATTCAAATTTATCTGGGTGTCCTATATTCCCTCCCCCCGCAAAATCTGGAAACCTTACATACCAGGGGCACGTGAGAGAAAAGGGTTACTTTTCATCCCTGCCAAGCCTAGGGGAACACTAAACCATTAGACAATGGTGCAAGTCAAGGAAGTCCATTCCAGGATGTGGTGTGTGGCACCGAGTCAGAAACCACCAGACTGAGAAAAGACAGCAGTAGCAGATCACACTCTTTTGGAGACCTTTTGTTCATGTGGTAAGCCCTGGCTGACTTTAGGCCAACAGTCATGGAGAGTGAAGTGTTGTTAGTATTTTGAAGTGAACCCTTTGAACGACTGAATGGAGAGTCTATTTGCAAATTAAAGTGTCTATTCGCTAAGCTGGAGCAGAAAATTCAATGGATCTCCCATGTTTTAATCCAGGTCCAAGAAAAGGATGACTCCTAAGCGGGTTTAAAATGACAGCGAGAAACAAAAGTAAATTTACTTTATGAGTATATCCATGAATCTGGGGTCAAACTGACTGGTCCTCAGTTCATTACAATGGCTTTTACTTAATGGCGAGCTGTAAACACAGATGACATTAACAGCACTTCTGGAATTGTTGAAAAATCACTTACAGTATAATTCCCAAAGTGAGCAAGTCAAGATAAGACAGGTAGAAAACAGAAATATCTTCCGTTTTCTTTTTTCTTTAGGCTGGAAGAATCCTCACAGACTCTGATGATTAAAGGCAGCTCATGCAGTCTACACTAGGTGGATCACCCAGTATGTGACAATATATGTCAGAATCAACATATGGCCCATTATATGCCACATGGAGGGGAAGTAAGGATGGTGAACACTCTTTCTACAAACATATTTAACAACCTTTATGATTTTATAGAAACAACAGGTAAGGCCTTCATAAAACTGGGATTAAACCAAAAGGAGAAAATCAAAATCACTTGTAACTTCTGATCACAGGAAGGCTGACATTTTTTTGAGCATTTGGCAAGTATCTTTCCACTACTTTCTTTAAGCAAATTTTAACATTAAAAGTGCTGGTAAATTGGATATTTACATGTTAAAGAATGAAATAGACTCCTATTTTAATTACTTAAAAAATTAACTCAAACCGGATTAAAGAATTAAATGTAAGACCTGAAACTGTAAAACTCCTAGAAGAAAACAGAGTCTTTAGTTTTCCTTTTCTTAAAACATTATATAAATGTAGTGATATTACTGCCTTTCCTTCAGGATTACGTTTTTGGGATTCACCCATGCTGACGCACGTAGCCGCTGCATTCATTGTCAATACTGCATAACCTGATGAACAGAAGTTCCTATCTTTTGTGTAGTTGAAATTTCAATGTTTTCTTTTATGGCTTGCATTTTTTAATGACTTATTTAAGAAAGCTTTCCCTGCTTTTTGAGGTCAGAAAATTATTATCTTATGTTGTCTCCTCAGACTATTATTATTTTTATCTTTTACATTTAAGTCTTAATACATCGGAAATTATTTTTTGTGTTTGAGGTGGGGTTAGAGATCCAATTACAGTTTTCCACATGGATGACCAGTAGTTTTAGTTTCCTTCACTGACAAGTTCATCCTTTTCCACTCATGAGCTCTGTCCATGTGTGCCCTGTCTTGTGCCTCTCCATCCTGTTCCTTCAGTCCATCTGTCTAATCTTGCACCAATATCACACTGTCTTAATTTCTCCTGCTTTTCTAATAGGTCTTGATAATTAGAACGGCAAGCTCTGCTATCTTGCTTTTCTGTTCAGGACTGTCTTGGTTATTCTTAGCTTTTTGCTCTTGTACAAACAAGGCTCATTTTTCTTTTGTTCTTACATTGACCGTGTGGCTTGTAGGAGTCCCAGGCCTGTGAGGAGTTTGCTATTAGATCTCCTACCTCAAGCATCCTTAGCCTTTAAAGCAGGTCCACTATAAACTGTGCAGCCCTCAAAGGTAAGTTCAGACACGCTTCACCTTTTAGCAGGAACTCAAGGCAAAAGCCAACTTTGATGCTTACTTTCTAGAGTATGGCTTTCATTTCATTTCATT
Source organism: Mellivora capensis (assembly GCA_004024625.1). Taxonomy (NCBI): domain Eukaryota; kingdom Metazoa; phylum Chordata; class Mammalia; order Carnivora; family Mustelidae; genus Mellivora; species Mellivora capensis. The sequence continues at coordinate 3,577 of PISX010027620.1, read as the reverse complement.
TGGAATCTATAGATGTATTGTTTTCACTTCAGGTAACAGTGTTCTGAATGTATATACTTCATAATTTATTTAGATTTCAACATTTTCATTTGGAAGGGTCATTCAAGATGTGTAATACCCAATAGTTCCACAAACAGAACTCCTTATTCCATATTCATTAATTTCTCCTCCACAACCTCACATTGAGTGATTGAATGTTATTTCATGAATTCATAAAATATACTTTATTCTTATAGTCACTTGTGAGATATTATGCTTTTAATTTCTTACTGTCTACAAATAACAGTGATAAACTCTTATCGTTAAAACTTTGTGCACATCCTTATCATTTCCTTTGGATAAATTTAAATATCATCATGACTTCTAGGCTTTGAACATATATTCCAACCTGCCCCCAGAATAATTGTACCAATTTACATTCCCATCATCAATGAATGAGAATTCTCCTGAAATAATAGATGTGTATATACTAAAAAATATGAAATATTTTATAGGCTTCTTTTTTATTGACCCAATTATTTTCTTTCTTTCTCTCCTTTTTTTAAAAAGATCTTATTTATTTATTTGACAGAGAAAGAGACAGCAAGAGAGGGAATACAAGCAGGGGGAGTGGGAGATGGAGAAGCAGGCTTCCTGCCGAGCAGGGAGCATGATGCGGGGCTTGATCCCAGGATCCTAGGATCATGACCTGAGCCAAAGGCAGACGCTTAACAACGGAGTCATCCAGGCACCCCCAATAATTATTTCTTAAGATAAAATGACTTAGTGTCTGCCTATACATATTTACCAAGAACATATTCATTTCAAACTCCTATATTTTCCTATATTATTTGGCAGTCTAATCACATTTATTCTTAACCAAAATTCATTTTATCAACTTAAAATTTTTTTCAGTATTTACTGTGTGCACAGCACAGCACTGTCATAGGTCATAAAGGATAGGCAGAAGATGTGTAAGGAGTGAGCTCTGGCCTCGGCAGAGGTGAGGTATGCTGAAGTAAAGCACCATGGGCTCCATATGCTGAGAAACCCAGGGAGTGGCACAGAGAAGTACTGTCAGATCCAAAAACCAGCAGGGGGAATAACTCCGGGGAAAAAAATAACATTACCACCACATGTTCATCAATGCGCTGTGACATTGGTGCTGGGAGGTATTCAAAACAACAATTCTCAGCTATTTGGAACTCAGAGACCTAGGCACATACACAGAATAGTAAAAAAAGCAAACGACAGTTTCTGAGGATATTGCCATTTCATTAAATAGAGTGGTTAGCTCAGTCCTGATTGAAAAAAAAAAAGAATTATCTGATTATTGTATCTAAGTTAACATTTGTGCAAAAAAAAGTTTGAAAAGTTGCATAAGGTTCTCCAGAATGGAGAGAAACAAAAATACAGATTTAATCTGCTACAAAACTACATATTGATTTGAGTTACTATTTGAAGAGCACAAAGGTCGTGAAATATGTAAGGACCTTTTCTACAAAAATAGACTTGTCTTCTGGCTCACAGTCCTCTCTTCCGGCCTTCCCAGGGATGGCCCCTGCGCTGGGTGGCCTGTGCAGGGATGCCTCACGTTGGGATGCGCTGCTGTCCTCCCGCGGGGAACTAGGTCAGCACAGGCATTCTACTGTGTGCAACCTTCTAAATGTACCTATAGACCTTCAAATTTGAAAAACTGCTTTGGTTGGATGGTTTTGATACATGTTTCAAGTGGCATTTTGTACAATGGAATTTAGAATTCAGGAATGTAGAATGTGTGTAGGGTCTTCCCGGGCTAGCACAAGATGCCTTTCTAACTGCTTTCGGACATAGGGAAGACATGATAGGCACTATATGCCTTTTTGGTTGTTTTCCTATAAATGTTATTTTTTAAAAAAATAAATCAGCTTTTTTCCCTCCTGTTCAAATTGACAGAGTTCCTATTTAATAAATTCTGAAATAAAAAACTCAAACCAAAAATAGACTATCCTACCAATTTCATAAAAGAAATAAAGGTATAAGAATTTTTATATAAAAACAAAATAATATCATTGCTGTTTTATGATGATTGCGCCATCTAGTGGGTCATTTTTTATCAATTTGGAAAAAAGCTAAGAACAAAATCTCATTGCTTTATAGACAGACACGACAATGGTAAAATATTTATTTTTATATTAAATATAGCTTAAATCACACTAAGCATAATATAATGCAAATGTTATAAACTTATTTGAAAAATAAATCTTAAATAAAATAAATGCTCTTATGGTTCTCAGAATTACACACATATATATTTTAAAGATTTTATTTACTTATTTGACAGAGAGAGAGAGAGAGCACAAGTAGGCAGAGCAGCAGACAGAGGGAGAGGGAGAAGCAGGTTGTCCACTGAGCAGAGAGCCTAATGTGGGGCTCAATCCCAGGACCCTGGGATCTGAGCTGAAGGCAGACACTTAACTGACTGAACCACCCAGGCGCCCCTCTTACATTATATTTTAAGAGATTTTTTTTTCTTTTTTAAAGATTTATTTATTTATTTAACAGAGAGAGGCACAGTGAGAGAGGGAACACAATCAGGGGGAGTAGGAGAGGGAGAAGCAGGGTCTCTGCTGAGCAGGGAGCTCGATGGGGGGCTCCATCCCAGGATCCTGGAATAATGACCTAAGCCAAAGCCAGGTACTTAACGACTGAGCCACCCAGGCACCCCTCAAGAGATATTTTCATCATAATGATTTTATGCAAGATCAAATTTTTCTTTTTGTTCCTTCCCTGGCTTCTTTAGCACTCTGTGAAAGGTAAATAATAACAAGTCTCAAATCTTTATTCTTTATTTTCCACTTTGGATGACAGTATTTTTCTAAGCCTTGAAGTTAATTCATTGACATTTCTTCCTTTCACATATTTACTACTTACCTTGAGGAAAAATAGGTTTTGGAGAGGTGTGTGTGTGTGTGGTGGTGTGTCCATAGAGCGGAAAAAGCAGAAAAAAAAAAAACCAAAGAGAGGTATATATTCACTCGTTTAAATAATATTTGGTACCATTTTATTTATTTTATTTTCTGTAAGCTAAGTGTCTGCCACTGACCTAAGCACTGAACATTCCATAACGCATAAGGGGCCCATCCTTGGCCTCATGGATTTGCACTTTATGAAAGGGATTAGGTTAATTAGTACATAATTTAAATATTTTATTTATTTGACAGAAAGAGAGCAAGAAAGGACAAGCAGGGGGAGCTACAGTAGCAGAGGGAGAAGCAGACTCCCTGCCAAGTGAGGATCCTGGTTCAGGACTTGATCCCAGGATCCTGGGATCATGACCTGAGCCAAAGCATGTTTAACTGAATGCAACGCCCAGGCACATCGTAAACAGACAATTTAAATGCAATGTAAGAAGTGCTAAGATGAATACTGTGGGAGCCCATGGGAAGGACATCTAAGCAATTTTAGTGAATTCAGGGAAGGCTTCTGAAGTGAAATTTGCCTACATGAATGAATGCCTCAGGAGGGAAGGGCAATAGAGATTAGGCTGGAAAAGGAGCTTTGAGTTCAAGGGTTTTGGCTAACAGGCTGAGATAGTTCAGCTTTTTTTTTTTTTTTT
>PISX010027619.1:0-22735 GCA_004024625.1 Mellivora capensis | reverse complement strand
CAGTATATCTGACTGTAGACCGTCTCCATAAAGGCCAGAGTGTCATGCTTGGACTCCAGCAGAAATAGTATAAATATGGCACATATCCCACAATGGAGTATTTACCGTGGCTTGGTTAAGAGAAGTGTCTCAACACCAACATCTTGAATGTCCCTTGGGATGAATTCCCACCCTAGGGTGCTGTCCCCCTTTAAAATTCAGGGTATGTGTGAAAGTGCGTCTTTTATAAAGTGGGGAAGGTAATACTAAGAAGGAAAGCGATAGATCCTTTTAGCCCCCCTGCCACAGCACATTTTTGGGCAGGTCAGTTTCAGGAAAGAGTACCATTTTACAACAAGTGCTTTGTGTACCCGAATCCATTCCCTCAGGCTGCTGTAGCAAATTTCTACAAGCCTGCTGGCTTACATCAACTGAAACACATTCTCTTGTGGGCTTAGAGCAGCTGAAATACATTCTCTCGCAGTTCTGGAGGGCAGGAATGTGAAATGAGTTTCCCTGGGTCCCAAAGCAAGGTGTGCACAAGGCTGAGTTCCCTCCAGAGGCTCTAGGAGAGAATCCACCTCTCTTCCAGCTTCTGGTGTCTTCTGGTGTTCTTTGTCGTAGAGCATCACTCCAGTTTCTGCCTCTGTGGTCACACTGCCTCCTCTTCCTCCTCTTGTCCTTTGTCCCTCTGCCTCTGTTTTATAAGGAGAGCCGTGACTGCATTTAGGGCCCATCTGGACAATCCGGGACATCCTCCCCAACTCGAGATCCTTAATCATACCTGCAAAGACCCTTTTCCTAGATTGGTACCATTTACTGGTTCCAGGAATCAGGACCTGATACCCGTGAGGGGTGTTGTTCCATTTACTACTACACTTAGTAAATATTTCTCATTTGCTTTAAATTTAAAGCATTTCAGCTTCACTTTTAGCACAGAAATGGTGTATACCAAAAGAGGGTAGCTAATGGTCTTGGTAACTTCTTAAATTCCAACAGTGGTGAATTGTCTTGCATTCTGGAAAAATATTGCTGGTCGGTCTTTATTTTAAAGCAGGTATGAATTTTGGGGAGTGTCTCTGTGTGTACAAAATATCCTGATGGCACATTGGCCAGTGCAGTATTGGGGTATTAGGTGTTCTTTATGGGTGCCTGGGTGGTACAGTTGGGTGAGTGACCAGCTCTTGGTTTCGGCTCAGGTTTGATCTCAGGGTCGTGAGTCATGCTCAGTGTGGAGTCTACTTGAGATGATCTCTCTCCCTCTCTCTCCATTCCTCCCACTGTGTGCTCTCTCTCTGGAATAAATAAATAAATCTTTAAAAAAAAGATAGGTGCCCTTCAAAATTTTGGAGCACAAAGCCAAGTGAACCACCCAGTTGGAGGACAGTGTTCATCGAGTTGCTGTACCTTTTTCCAATTTCCATAAAAACTTGAACACTAAATTCTATCTCCTGGTGCCCGGTCTCCTTTATTTACTCTGTGATTCACTCCCTCCCTGATTGGGGAAACCTCAAGAAATACCAACGAGCTCAGCTGGCTTGGGACTGATGGCTAGTTCTTGTCCACATTAATGCAACTGTAGATCCCACTTGGCCCTGAATTTGGGGGATTCAGAGCTCTTCACCCCATAAAGCTCACGTATTCCAAGGAACACCAAACTCTCCAAGACAGATGATAAAAGCAAAATGAAAACATTGTTTGAGCAAGGAAGGGCCTCTGAGTAGCTCAGCGGGCCCACCACATGCCAGATGGAGCACGGTGATGGTGTCTCAGCACACGGACCGGCCCAGGAGTAGCTATCAATGATCCGTTCAGGTCCCTCGGAGTGCATGTGTTAAAGAACTTCCAGATGTCCTCAGAGGCCGACCCTGTCTTCAGTAATCTGGTCTCATCCACCATATGGTGCTGATTTGGTTGTCGTGATAGAGTGGTGTGGGATGAACCACGGGCTGCTCACAGGCGCCCAAAGAGTTGGGGGGATTGTTTAAGGCCTCATCATTCATCAGGCTAGAGGTCCCGATTGCAAACCCTTCCTGATGCCGTGGGACGGGGAGATGTGTAGGCACACTCATAAGAGGAGATTGTGGGTGATGAACGTAAATTATTATTTCACCTGGGAATGACCCCAGGTGTTTTGGGATCTTTGCAAAGCGCTCAGTCCATAGCCAGAAGTCTGGGGCTAGCTGGAGTTGTGAGATGCCAAGTGGTGATTAGAATCTTGTTCTGGGCGGTCTTGTTTCATGACTGAAAGCTGCTTGCTTCCCTTTGATTTAGCTGATGGCTACTCCCATGGCAGCCTTTCAGTGAGACTTAGAGAGTTGGGATCAAACGGAGTGGTTTGGAGAACATCTATTCCAACTCTGCCATTTCCCGAGTCAGGGAATAATAAGTACTTCATCCCTGATTCACAGCTTCCAGCCATGCCTCCAAATTCCTGGTTCAGTACCCTTCCTAGTCCCCGTGGATGGCCTCCCTGTCATGGCTGTCCACTTAAGCAACGTCCTCTTGCCTTGAAAGCCAAAGGCAAGTCCATTTCCTGGAATGCTTGGATCAAGAGCTGTAGGTAGGTTGGGTCAGACGTGAGCACTGGGAGGAAAAGCCCCGTGCTGAGCCACCAGGAACCGACATTGTGTCTGCTCTGTTAACTTTTCCATAACAGCTGTTCTCCTCAAATGTCACTGTTTTTTCAGACGAGGAAAGTCAGGACAAAATTGAAGAGGGACCAAAGATAGCAAAGGAAAGCCTGAAGAAGAGTAACAATTTTACAGGGGCAAAGACAGCCAATAAAAAGCTGAAGGAGGACTTCTCGAATTTTCTAAATGGGAGATTTGAGGCCATTCAGAATTAAAATATGATGTGTGGGGGCGCCTGGGTGACCCAGTCACTTAAAGCGTCTGACTCTTGATTTCAGCTCAGGTCATGATCTCAGGGCCATGAGATTGAGCCCAACTTTGGGCTCCATGCTTAGCAGGGAGCCTGCTTGAGATTCTCTCTCTCCCTGTCCCTCCACCCATCCCCCTGCTAACACTCTCTCTCGCTTTCAAAATAAATCATAAAGATATTAAAAAAAATAGAGTATGACATGTGCTTTGTTTATACCCATGCAAACATGCAAAACATAATCACGGCTCGTGTGCAACTCAGAGATGACCTATGCAACAAGAAATGGGGGCCTTGGCATCATGGAACAGAGATGCTTTGGCCAATAGGAGGGTGTACTGGGGCCTGATCGTCCCTGAGTATTGCCTTCTCTCCTGGTTGCCAGCCATCAAAGTCTTAAAATAAAGTTCTGACCCAGCTGCCTGCCTACAGGCACATATTCCTCTAACCTTTTTTTTTTAAACATTTCTACCAAAAGTAATGTTCTCTGTACATCAGTCTTCCTCCTCAAAAGCCTTCAGCAGCTTCCTGTTGCCTGTTGACTAATGACCAAACTTTGTCTTTCGGCATTCGTCTAGGCCGAGCACCAACGTTGACGAGTAGGTTTCAATTAGCGCAACAACCTTGCTGGCTTTAGTCCTCTCTGCCCGGAGACTTGTGTTGAAGAGGCCGTTGAAGGCACATCTGAATTCAATGAGAAGGCATGTGGTGATGGATCAGGTATGCCTGCCATGACTGTGGTGTCAGGGGTGGAGGTCCAAGGCCACATACTTCCTCTCCCTACCAGACGTGATCCAGGCCTAGCTGTCCTTCCATTTCTTAGTGCAGTGGCCAGGTCTTTTCTCCAGCGACTCCAGCTTATCTTGGGTTCAGTGGTGGAGGATAACCATGTCTTCCTCATGAGATTGTCCAATATTTAGGAATCATCAGTCTATTTCACCTCTTAAAGACTTTTGTGTCTGTCCCCTTCCTACCATCCTCAGTGCTGGGCCTTAGTTCAGAACCTCCATTCTCACCTGGCCTATTTCATTGTCTTCCTTTTGGATCATCATTTTATTGGGTTTCAAACCTTTGGTGCTTCCCATTTCAGCCCATCTTCAGGCCTCAGCTTGGCTAAGAAGGCCCCTCATGCTTTGGCCAATGCTCATCTTTCCACCCTCCTCTCTACTACACCTCCAAATGCAGCCCGTGATTCAGGTCAACTGTAACGTTATTTCAAGCTCCTTGAGGCAAGGGTCTGTGTCTTACTCTTTGTACCTGCATCACCTGTTTTGTTGCTTACAGCGTCATAGATACTCAGTAAGTGAATTAATGAATAAATAAGTCGTGAGCATCTGAGTGTTAGTAGTCCTGTTGGGAGTGTAAGAAGTGCTTGAATGCATTCTAGAACCTCCGAGAGTTGGGAGTGGACAAGTAATTGGAGAACTGGGGCCCCCCAGAGACCCACACACCAAGCATGAACTGAAGTTCTTTTTTTTTTTTTTTTTTAAGATTTTTATGTACGTATGTATGTAGGTATGTATGTATTTAGAGCATATGAGCAGAAGGGGGTTGGGCAGAGGGAGACAGAGAGAGAATCCACACTGAGCGTAGAGTCCAATGCAGGCCTCGATCTCATTGCCCTGAGGTCATGACCTGAGCCAAAATCAAGAGTCGGATGCTTCACTGACTGAGCCACCCAGGTGCCTGGAACTGAAGTTCAGTATAAGCCAGATCCAGACCTGGCTGCCTGGGGAGCAGCTCTAGCCTCTGGGAGGAAGGCTCAGCTCTCAGACCTTGCAAGGCCACCTTCTTCCCTTCACCCAGGTCTCAGCTCAGATGTCCCCTCCCTCTACCCATTGCACTACCCTATTTATTTTCTTCAAGGAAGTTTCCATGTATCTTATATTTTTGACCATGGATCTGTTTTCCATCTTTCTCAACAGTACGTATATAAGCCATGTTTTTTTGTGTTTATTACAGTGTCTTCGGCTCCTAAAACACTGGTACTTCCAGTTTGTGGAACCATTGCATCAGTGAGCTCTCAGTACTGGTATCCACTCAGGTAGTAGAGAGGGGCACATGGAGTGATCTGGACGGTGGCTGAAAATGGGGTGGGTAGCAAGAGAATGAGAACCAAGGGAATTGGTCAGTGCATGCTTGTGCCTCGCCTCAGGGAAGAGGGCTGGCAGTAACTAAGGCAATTGCCTACCAGTTTTGAAGTTTGGGAAGGATGAGGACCAGGATGCTATGAGAGAAGCAGTGGGTTAGCAACTGCGTGGGGGCCAGGGGTTAATCTTGGGGTATCGGATTCTGAGTTGGGTTGGTGGCCTAGAAGAATACCAGGGACGGATCCTGGCTCTGGTTGTCTTCCAAAAACCATGAGACCAAAGAGGGGACTTTAAGCTGGGTGAGCCTATTGTATACGTCTTGATGTTGGTCTTAAGTTGGGAATTGGGGAATGTCTAAGTCCACCAATGGAGCCATGTGCATGCAAGCTTCAGGACTTGGGGAAGGCTTAGGAAGGAGAACAATATTGAGGAGATGAGGTTCAAGAAAGTCAGTTAGTTGCTTTTGAAGTCCTAGTGTGTGCCAGTCACTGTCCCTGGTGGCCTACACGAGCCATCCCATTTGATCCAGTGGGATGAAGGTAGTTATTATCAACTTCATTTTATAGATGGAGAAAGTAGGTCCAAGGGAAAGTAAGGAACCTTCCAAAGATGACATATGTGATGGAGAAACCAGGGTTTTAAACTCGGGCCTGGATGACTCCCTAATCCAGGTGTATTTCCATTCTGCTACCATAGTTTTCTATAGAGCAATGGTTCCAGCCCGTTCTATTCTGTGATAAATGTGATGGACAATCATAGAGTGACATGCTTCTTTATGAATATCAATGCTTTTGAGGTGTCACCTGTAACCTTCTGTCTTTCCTTCCCATTCAGAAAGGCATTTCAGACTGTGTTACCATGGGGATGACCTGAAGTTGGGGTTCAGAGAGTAAATGATCATTAGATTTACAATCTTCAATAAAAACTGATTGTGAGACACCAGGATAGGGGTGGGCCAAGGGTGCCAAGGATGGAACTGGGATGTTTGATTTGTTCAGATCATCTTGGGTCCCCCCCCATCTGGTATGGAGTTAAATTTTCAGAAGGAGCTTGGAAGATGCATTTTGCTATCATTAAAAATCTACTTTAAGAAGGTTCAGTGAGAAGGACAATTCATGTGAATTTGGAATTTATCAACAACCTGATAAAGCTATTACCCTGAATCAATGAGTGGGAAATTAGTTAGACTGAATCCACAGTTTGGGAGATTAGTGGAGAAAAGTTCCTTTTTGATAAATGGGAATGTATCCTATGGAGTTAGAAAAATCCCAGATTAGTTTTGATGTAAAACTGTAAAAAAAAAAAAAATTATCAACTCTCCAAATCTAAATCAGGACAAGTGTAGTTGGTGTGACTTGAACTCTTGAGTTCTTTATGCAAAATTCTGGACATCTGTTGACTTTGTAGATGGCAAAACCAAAAATGTGATGGCTGCTAATTCGTTTCCTAGGATTGCCGTAACACATTCTTAAAAACTTGAGGATTTCAAATGACAGAAGGTTATTTTCTCATACTTCTGGAGGCCAGAGGTCTAAAATCTAGCTGTCAGCAGAGCTGTGCTCCCTCTGAAGGCTCTTGGAAAAGTCTTCCTTGAATGTTTTAGATTCTGGTGGTTCTAGGCAGTTCTTGATGTATGGCTACCTAACCCTAATCCTTGCCTATGTCTTCATGTGGCATTTGCCTCTGTGTCTGTCTTCTCATTTCCTGATTGTCATTGGACTATGGGCCATTTGGATCATCTAGGATGATTTCCATCTCAAGACACTTGATTGTGTCTGCCAAGATGCATTTTCCAAATTCAAGTCCCATTTATGGGTTCTGGGGCTTAGGAGGTAGATGTATCTTTTGTGGGGCCACCATTCCGCTCATTGTGGTTATGTTCCACTGTGAAAGATTGCATCACGTTCCCCTGTGGAAGTGGAGGAGGACTCACAAGACACTGTTGTACAAGAAGCACTGACTTTTTTTTTTTTTTTTTTTTTTTTAACGAAGCCAAGCGCACAGAGCAGAGTACATGTTGCAAGTGGGCTTCAAGACCAATTAGATGATTGCATCCACCTGGAAGTAGAATTCCACCAAGATAGTGAAGTATCTTCTGGAGGACTTCTTGAAAGGGTTGGGAGAAATGTAAGAAGGACTTGACCTCTAGGGAAAGAGCAAGCCAGTGAAATGGTTATTCTGGAAGGTGGTGCTGACTCCTAATCCACAATGCTCCCTTCCTCTGCCTGGCTCCTTTGTGGCATCTAGAGAAGCCAGACTTGCTTTACCAGTCACCTGTGCCCCAGGGGTCGCCAGGGGATTCAGTTGTGGCCAATGACACACAGGCTTGGGATCGCCATCTTGTTAGGCAAAAACTAGAAATCCTTACTTATTTAAGCCAATGTTCTTTGGGCCAGAGTTCTGGTACTTGGCCTTGAAAACATTCTGTATCAACAGAGTCACTTTGCTTGAAGAATTCAGTCCTTTTTTTTTTTTTTTCGAAACAGGAAAAGTCCTCACTACATTATTCTAAGCCTTCCAGGCTTAGAAGGTGAGAAACCACAGAACGGAAGTGTTTCGCTCTGACTCAGGATGACTATAAGGTGAATATTGGATCTGGCCACCTGGATTTGCTGATCTCTTGTAGACCTTCCCAGTGTCAAGGTGCTGGTCAGTTTCTCAGGACAGGTTCTCTTTGGCAGCTCACTCATGACGGAGACAAACTAGCCCCTAGTGATGTTGGCAGAGGGAACTCTGCCAGAGACCTGTGCTTATTAGAGCTGCTGTCATTATCCAACATATATTTTAAGTAGCCCATTGTTTAAAGATGCTGACTAAGACAAAAGGACTCACCTGGGAGGAAGAGTTGCCTTCACCCAGTCTTGGAATGACCCTTGAGTTTTGGGATTTTACCCAGCTCTCAAGGGACAATCGCATTTACTCAATCTTCATATGATCATAAGTCTTTTCCACTGAGTAGTCTGCCTTCCGTTAATTTTATTCTCACGCAGGAATTTCCCCATCTATGTGTTTTTAATTATATAAGTAATACATGAATGCCTTTCTCATTGTAAAATATAATCAGTAGTACAGATAAAATAAAGAAGAGCATTCGCTATCCTATTCCACTCCTAGGAACCAGAGGTAATGACTCATGACATTATAGACACTTCTAGATTTGCATTTATAAAATATATGTGTAAAGAAAATTGTATTTTCATTTTGGGGTGTTTGCATATATGTGCTGAATACAAATGATGTCAAATGCGTAAGTATGTACAGTTCTGACATGTCTTATGCATCTTCCCATATCCATCATATGAATTGTTACCTTTATTAACAGTATTATTTTTGCAGTTTTACCTAATGTGGTGTTTTAACAATTCGGTCACAAACTCTTCTTCTGCCTTTTTTTTTTTTTTTAAGATTTTATTTATTTATTTGAGACAGAGAGCATGAGTGGTGGGGAGGGGCAGAGGGAGAGGGAGAAGCAGACTCCACTGGGCAGGGAGCCTGACTTGGGGCTCGATCCCAGGACCCTGAGATCATGACCTGAGCTGAAGGCAGATGCTTAACTGACTGAGTCACCCAGGTGCCCCTAGAACACTACCTAAATTCTACTTCAATTAATGGAGTATCACAGCTTGTTTGAACTCAGTTTTGAAATGATGTGTGCACCAAAGCTGTTTTCAAATACATTTCTGTTCCCAAATTTCTTGATTTAGTGAATGCATTATTTTTACCATGGTAGTATGTTCTATAAGCTAAACTGTTCGGTGTTAAAGATTTAACTTTTAAATTTAAATACAATATACAATAATGTCAGATATTTCAGTTTTTATAGAAGGAACTTCCAAAAGCTTTACTTTCATAGCTTTTTTTTTTTTTTTTTAAGATTTTATTTATTTATTTGAAAGACAGATCATGAGTAGGCAGAGAGGCAGACAGAGAAAGAGAGAGAGAGGGAAGAAGGCTCCTTGCCAAACAGAGAGCCCAATGCGGGGCTTGATCCCAGGACCCTGAGATCATGACCTGAGCCATAGGCAGAGGCTTAACCCACTGAGCCACCCAGGCGCTCCTGTAGCTTTTTTTTTTTGTTTTTAAATGCAGGCCATTATGTTATTTATAAATGACCAGATTTGTGCTCTTTCTTTTTCTTTCTTGATTGTTCTTTTTGCATGGTCAGGGACCCTCTGAGAAATATTGAACAGCAGCAGTAATAAAGGACATTTTGCCCTATTTCTGATGTCAGTGGGAATTCTAATATTTCACATTAAAATCTTATTTACTTCTGATTTCAGAAAGAAACTGTTTTTCAGGTAAAAGAAGTGTCTCTGAAATGGAGTGGAGGTTTACTTTATGTCAGGTACCAATACTCAATTTTATTAAATGTTAAACCTGAAATATTGATTATGAGATTAATGCCTTTTAAAAATGTGAACCGTCTTTCTATTCATCCATATCTCCAAGCGATCCCCTACCATAATACATGCGTACTCAGTTTTTGTAAAGGTATAGAGCAAAAAGCTGGATAATCTTTGGAAAACTGCTGAGTTGGAAGCAGGAGGGACACCTCTGATCTTTGATCCAGACACAAGGGTGTGAGGAAAAAGGAAGCTCCTGTGCATTCTGGTGGAAGTGTCCTCTCAAACAATTTTGATGAATGGTAGTGAGAAAATATATGTCAAATTTATGAATGTAATTACCCATCAACTAAACAGATTCTGTCCTACGAATGTATCCTGTAGACACACTCTCAAATGCCTGATGTGACCCATATGCAAGATTATTCATTTCCACATAGTAGTAAGAGCAAAAGGTCAGAAAGTAAATGAAACAGCCATCAAATGAGACCAGTTAAATAAACTATGGTAACATTTACGGAATGGGATGCAGTACCGTCATAAGAACAAGAAGAAACTCTCCATTCACGCAAGTGGAAAAACTGCCAAGTTCTAGTGTGAAACTCAGAAGGCTGTTTTAGAACAGAATGCCTGGTGCGCTAGCATCTGTAAACGGAAAAGGGATGGGGGAATCCGTACATGTTTGCTCTGCCTTCAAAACAGATTTGGAATTCAACTCTGTTCACCGCCCTCATTGCCACCACTCAGGTCCAAACTGCCCCCATCTCTCACAAGGGTGGTTGAGACCAGCTCTGAACGGGTCACGGCCTCTTTCCTTGCTCCTTGGATTTCTACATAGGGTTGTTTTTCTTTTTTTTTTTCTTTTTTTTTTAAATTTTTTAAAAAATTTATTTGATAGAGATCACAAGTAGGCAGAGAGGCAGGCAGAGAGAGAGAGAGGAAGCAGACTCCCTGCCGAGCAGAGAGCCTGATGCGGGGCTCGATCCCAGGACCCTGAGATCATGACCTGAGCCGAAGGCAGAGGCTTTAACCCACTGAGCCACCCAGGCACCCAGGGTTGTTTTTCTTAAAGAAAGGATAAGATGATGCACCTTTTCTGTGTTTCAAAGATTACCCATCTTCTTAAAGAGTACAAACCAGAGTCCTTAGGATGACCTACAGGACCATCGCTCCCCCAATCCCCTCCTCTTGCTCTGGGCTCCAGCCATACTGGTCTTCCCAGAATCCCTCAGGCAAGCTGGGTATGTTCTCTCTTCTAGGCTTTTAAAATTTTATTTTTAAATTTTTCTTTTTAATTTTATATTGCTATGTTAGTCACCCTAGAGTACATCATTAGTTTTTGATGTTGTGTTCCATGATTCATTGTTTGCATATAACACCCAGTGCTCCGTGCGATCTGTGCCCTCCTTAATATCCATCACTGGGCTCAACCATCCCTCCGCCCTCTTCCCCTCTGAAACCTTCAGTTTTTTTCCTGGAGTCCATTCTCTCATGGTTTGTCTCCCCCTCTGACTACCCCCCTTCATTTTTCCCTTCCTTCTCCTAATGTCCTCCATGCTATTCCTTATGTTCCACATGTAAGTGAAACCATATGATAACTGTCTTTCTCTGCTTGACTTATTTCACTTAGTGTAATCCCCTCCAGTTCCATCCATGCCAATGCAAATGGTGGGCATTCATCCTTTTTGATGGCTGTGTAATATTCCATTGTATATATGGACCCCATCTTCTTTATCCATTCATCTGTTGAAGGGCATCTTGGCTCCTTCCACAGTTTGACTATTGTGGACATGGCTGCTGTGAACATTGGGGTGCCTGTGCCCCCTTCTCTTCACTATATCTGTACCTTTGGGGTAAATATCCAGTAGTGCAATTTCTGGATCATAGGGTAGCTCTGTTTCTAACTTTTTGAGGAATCTCTATACTGTTCCCCAAAGTGGCTGCACCAACTTGCATTGCCACCAACAAGTGTAAGAGGCTTCCAGGCTTTTCTGTTTGTTGTTCCTTCCTGAACAACCCATTCCAGCAGCATAGCTGGCGCTCCTGGTTCCTTCAAGTCTTGGCTAAAAAGCCATTTTCTCAGTAAGGCCTACTTTGACCTGCATTTCTAGTATTTCAGACCCTTCCCATAGCAGAGTTTCATACCCAGTTTTCCGGCTTTATTGTTTTTCTTCATCATTATTTATGTCTCTCCTTTTTTTTTTTTTTTTTAAATCTTTTTATTTATTTATTTTTTTTCCTGGCTCCCCTACTGGAATGAACACTCTAGGAGGGCAAAATCCATTTGAGGAAAGTTTTTTGTTTACGAAAACCTTTGGTACCTTCTCATAGTAGGTGCTCCATGTTTTTGAATAAGTGACTCAGTGAACATAATTAAAGTAGTTCCAGAAGAATGCCTCAGAAACTGATAACATGACAAACATTGACTTTGGGAAAGGGAGCTGGGTGGCCAAGGTTACATGGGGGACTTTTCATGGTCCATTCTTTTGTAATATATTTAAAAATTTGATGATTTACCTGTTAAAATATACATAAATTAATCCAGCATTTAAAAACTATTACTTTAATTGGCAGTCTGCCATTACTTAAGCAGTGGTAAGCCTTGCTGGTTTATAAAATTTTTGTGTCACCAGTTCAATTATGAATAATGTTCTTTGATTCTAGTTTTAATTTACCTTTCTATTATTAGTGAAGTTAAGGATTTATGAATATATTTCAGTCACATGTATGTCCCATGCACTGTGCACACATACTTTACTCCTTTTTTCTATTAGGTGGTTGTCTTTCCATATTGATTTGGGAGAAATTTATAACATTAGCTACAAGAGTTGTAAATGTGTTTTTCCATCTGTTGTCTCTTGACTTCCCTGTTTTTTTTTTTTTAATGCGATAATTCATGATTGCAGGTAGTTCAATTTATCACTTTTTTCTGTAAAAGTTAAAAGTTTTTTTACTTGAACAGTTTAAATACAGTTGCAGTTCTCTGTCCTTTAAAGATTTGGAATCTTTATGCCATGAAACCAATTGTGTTTGGGTATTTTGTGGAGTGGAGCTCTTGACAGCTCTCTCTGTTTCTTCTACTATAATTGATGTGTTATTGATGTGTTTGGACTTCTAATGTTTTCTGGTGTCAATTTTAATAAATCATACTTTCCTAGGAAAGCATTTATTTTATTCAAGCTTTCAGGTTTATTTTCACAGAATAGAGGAAAATAGTTACTTGTCTTTTTAAAAATTTCTCTGTATTTGTGGTTGTTTCCTGTTATTTCTTGTGTTGTTATTTGAGCTTGTTTTTAATTTTAAGTTGGAAAAAGTTAATTTATTTTCTATTTTCTATTTCAAAGAACCATATCTTGGAATTATTAATTATTCCATTTTCTATATTGTAATTCATTCGTTTCTTTTTTTCATCTTAATTTATCCCTTTTTGTTTTATTCAGTTTTTGGTTGTGGTTTTCTGATTTCTTGAGTTGAATGCCTAATTCACACTTGTCATTTTTTCATTTAAAACATGTATTGAGGACTTATCAGCTTTCCTCTAAGCACTGCTTTTGCTGTATTTCATGGGGTCTAATATGTAACATTTTCATTGTTCATTTTTGAAGTTCTACAGATTACGTTAGTTTTCCTCATTGATTTAAGAGTTGATGAGAAAGTGTTTTAAAATTTTTAAGAGGTAGGGCTTTTGTTTTTTGGTTTGATATTAATTTGCACGTCTTGCCTTTTTGAAATGTATTGATATTTTCTTATGGCTTAATAACATGGACCGACCGAATTTTAAAATAGTCTTTTCTTCATCTTCTCTCTTCTTATTTATTATGATCAGTCAATTCTTTCTCTTATGGACAGAAATACGTGAATTAAAACATCCTTCTCCTAATGTATTTCTATGTATTTCCCATAATGCCTCCCATAGTTTTTGCTTTGTGGACACAAATACCGTGAAGAGTTATTTCTAACCTTCCTTTACTTCCACTGCCAATCTATTATAACCAATCTTTCTGGATCATGTTTCTGCTGTCTTATATCTGGAACATTTGTTTTGTGACCCAACCCAAATGTGTTTTTTCTTTAAAAAAAAAAATTATTTATTGGCGAGAAGGAGTGAGTTGTGGGGGAGGAGAGAGAGTCTGAAGCAGACTTTGTGCTAAGCACAGAGCCCTACACAGGGCTTGATCCCAGGACCTCAAGATCACGACCTGAGTCAAAACCAAGAGTTGGACACTTAACTGACTGAGCTACCCAGGCACCTCCCAAATGTCTTTTTTCTATTGATGAATGCATTTAGTACATTTTATTTAATGATGGGATATAGTTTTGGTTTTAATTATGTTATATACTTCATGATACATTTTCTGGTTTTGTAGCTTTAAAAATCTACCATTATGTGGTCTGTTTCTTTTGTTCTGTGGGTGATTTTACCAGACATTAGAAAGATGTGAATATTTGTTCTACTAGTTACTTTTAAAAAGTACAATTTTTGTAATCCCTGTATGCCTATATTTTTTAAAGACAATTTCTCTTACTTTCCTGTTTTGGGAATGAGGAACTTTCTCCCCACTCATACATCACTTGATTTTTGATTAATTATAACAAATGGTGTTTGCCCCAGAAGCTATCTGTGTTCAGGAGTATAGAAATTGAAGTGACAGAAGGCATAATACATAAACTCACTTAATCTTCAAACAGTGTTAACCCCATTTTATAGATGAGCATACAGAATTAATAAAAGTTAGAGTGGGGCGCCTGGGTGGCTCAGTGGGTTAAGCCACTGCCTTTGGCTTGGGTCATGATCTCAGGGTCCTGGGATTGCACCCCACATTGGGCTCTCTGCTTGGCAGGGAGCCTGCTTTCCCCTCTCTCTTTGCCTACTTGTGATCTCCCTCTCTGTCAAATAAATAAAATCTTAAAAAAATGAAAAATAAAAGAGTGATATGTATGTTTAACAAAGAACTCATCAGAATACTACACCCTACGAATCAAAAACAAAAACCAAACTACCAATTAAAAATGGGCAAAAGATTAAGTCCGGTGCCGTACAAAAGAAGGGATCTGGATTGCCAGAAAGCAGATGAAACGTTGCTCAACATCATTATTCATCAAGGAAATGCAAATTAAGACCCAAATGAGATGTCACTACCTGCCACCCCCACATGAATAGTTAAATTGTAAAAATCTGACAAGACCAAACACAGTCAGGGATGTTGGTCAGCAAGCTCTCGTACATTGCCATTGGGCGGCTAAAGCGGTTCAGCCACTTTAGAAAACTGTTTAGCCATTTTCGTTTACAGTTAAACATCTTCCTGCCCTACCTGATCCAGCAATTCTAGCTCCAGAGAAATCACTGTGTACGTTCCCACAGACACTTGCACCGAAACAGTGCAGAGCACCTCTACTGCAGTGGCCCAGCCTGCCAGCAGTCCACATGTCCATCACCAGGAAAACAGATGAATATAAAACAAACTGATGTATTTGTACAAAGAACACTACTCACCAACAAAAAGGACCAACTGTGGATACCTGCAGTATCACGGATGAACCTCAGTCATTACACTGATTGCAAAAAGCCCAAGCACGAGGGAGTGTGTTGTGTGATGCCAGAAGAGGGCATGACCAATCCACCGTGATCAGCATCAGCATAGTAGTTACTAGGGAGAAATGACAAATAGGACTCAAGGAGCTTTCTGGGGAGATGGAAATGTTTTCTACCTTGCTCTGTACAGTGGTATTATGAGCATTATACCATTTTCAAATTACTGCAATTGAAAAAAAAAGGCCAAGGGAGAAAAGAAAATATCAAGTGTGAGTCCCAAGCCTATGGAACTACTGGTAGACCTTGGGATCACATTCAGTTCTGTTGGGCTCCAGCCCTACCCTGTCCCTTTACGGCATTTAGCTTCCCAGTGATCATCTCAGGTGGTAGGAACCATCACCTGGCACTGTTCATGGATGTCACGGCACCATAAATCCATCTAACCTAGCTGCACATCCCTGCTTCCTGGTCCTCAAGGAGACTGAGGCTCATGGTGGAGGTCGTCCAACCGTATTACTGCTGAGCCGCTGACCTCCTTCATAGGCAGGGGGACAGAGTGGCACATCGAAAAGTCACTGCAACGCACTTTGCCTAGAATTAAGTGCTAAGGAATAATAATGGGGCTTTTATGCTACGTCTATGTTTTCCTTTCCATTAAATCTCAGATATGCTGTTTGCTTTAGGATCCTTAGTTCAGGCTGCTTTGAAATCCATAGGGGGAAAGAAACCCTCCATTAAGTTCAGCAGCCCAGCCCAGCAATGCAGCAGTGCTCCTATTTGGTTTTCCTTCTGTAAATATTTGTGCTCT
Source organism: Mellivora capensis (assembly GCA_004024625.1). Classification (NCBI taxonomy): domain Eukaryota; kingdom Metazoa; phylum Chordata; class Mammalia; order Carnivora; family Mustelidae; genus Mellivora; species Mellivora capensis. The sequence continues at coordinate 7,102 of PISX010027619.1, read as the reverse complement.
CTCAGGCTAAGGAGTGGCCTGTGCTAGAAACTAAAATATCCCCATTTATAAATCCTCCAGGTGCAGCAGGGAAAGCTGACCTTTCACCCTGCCCCTGCAATGACCTCAACCTCGCTCATGTGGACCACCCTCCAGGCTGCCCCTAATGCAGACCTGTGATCACCTCTCCAGGTTGACTGCTGAATAGCGGGAGACGATGAGCCCGAAATTAAAGGGTTATTGCAACGCAGTTTTTTAATCGGATGGTGAAGGTTATTTGGGTTTTGTTGTTGCCTTTAAACTTGAGGAGAAGACGAAAACCAGTATTGACAACAGCAACGTCCAGTTTGTCCAGAAATGGAAGCTGATTTATTATAGAAATGAAACAGAAGACAAATGGGAGAGTGAGAAATGTAAGAAGTCCGATAATAGAAAGAAAATTGCAAAAGTCTCGAGGAAATGTTGTCTCTTGCTCTATTTCGTCCATTCACTTGGGTTTTTGAATTTCAGCTTTTTGCCAGAGAATCATCACGTGACCCTTAATCTGAAATAATAAGGCACAATGAGGCTGTTGGACCTGGTTGCTTAATTCTCTCCAACTGCTAATTCCAATTTACAGCTAAAGGAATTTTGTTCATTCACTCTGTCAACTTTTATTAAACTGAACAATATTTAGTTTATTCATTTATTTTTGAGACTTTGAATTTTTTGTTTTTATACATTCACTTCCTGTTTCATTTCCCTAAATTCTTACCATGCTCACTCATATCAAAGCCTTAATAACCCATACATTTCTAAGTTATCTCTTACATACGTTACCCTGTTTAATGTATGAGACCATGAGGAGGAACATATAAAGTAATCTTGATAAAAGCACATGAAAAAACTCTTCACATTTTAATACATTTCAAAATGTAACCTGAATTTAGACTTTCATTGGAAAAGAAAAACATCAAAGAAGTTAATTAATATTTGTAACTTTCATAATAACCTTATAGAAATTGAAACAACAAAAAACAGGGAATGGGAACTAATGTGAGGTCAGAACTTTTTCTAGTAAGAAAAATATCATTGCTGAATTTAAAAATGCAGTGAAATTTATAAACACTCGATGAGGGTCAGAAGCAACAAATAGAATGCTAAAATAGCTTGTTGCCTTCTGGACTTGATAGAAATTCTCAAAAAATTCTAAAGAGAAATACAAAAGACACAATTTCTGACCACTTTGCGATACAATTAGAAATTAGTACTAAGAGGATAAGATGAACATGGAACAAAATACATAGAATACATCAAAATACATAGTAATTTAAAAATATTTCTTTAACCAGAATGAGAAATCAAAAATTGCAGTGATAGAGTTTTATAAAGGAATGCAGCCATCTCTCTTTCTCTGGATGAGAGTGTGGGGAAAGGGAAGAGGGTGACACATGTGATGCTTTCCTCCTTTGTCCCGTCTAGGTTCTCCCAATGGCAGGAAAGGTATAACCTTTTCTTCTGCAAGCTAGGATCATCGTTACTAGACATCTGCAGCCTATCATTTGATATGATAAAGAGAGGAGAAGAAGGACACTAGACAAGCTTTTCTCAAGACAGACGTGGGTCTTGCTGTAAAACCCTACCCTTCCGTGCTGGAAGCTGAATGTTCATTGCTTCGGTCTTTTCATTTGAATTTTACAACAGTTCCCGATGACCTCCCAGGCAGGTGGGATGCCTCGATAAGACTGGGGTGAATGTTATGCCTTAGAAGGGCAAAATGGGAAAGCCTACTAATAAATTTAAAAATAGTACTATTATGCTTCATTACTGAACAAAAAGAGTCGACTTACATTCAGCGTTCAGCAGAAGAAACTAGAAAAACAAAGAACTGAGTAAACTGAGGAATCAGGCGGAAGGGAATATTGAGAGCAGAAATTAATAAAAACAGTAAAAAATTAATAAAACAGAATTGATAACTTGCCAAATAGTTCTTAGAAAGAAATAATAAAACAGATGTTAAGTGGTGTTAATGAAGAAATTAGAAAAAAATACAACAGGAGGAAGGGATATAAAAATAGGATTTTTAAGAATTATGAATATACACAATACAACACAGCAATTTTTTTTTAAAGATTTTATTTATTTGAGAGAGAGAGCACAGGTGGGGAGGAGAGGGAGAAGCAGGCTCCCTGCTCAGCAGGGAGCCCGACACGGGGCTTGGTCCTGGGACCCTGAGATCATGACCTGAGCTGAAGGTAGATGCTTAACCGACTGAACCACCCAGCCACCCCTAAAAATACTTATATGTGCAGAGGCCAGAAGGAAATATTTCAAAGAATTAAGTAGGTTTATCTCATGGCACAGAAATCACTCATAATGTCAGTTTTCTTTTTAGAGACTTTCTGTAGTTTCCAACACAGATGTTGCTTTTGTAATCAGGAGAAGATATTGTTAGTTTTTTGGTAATGTTTGAGCCAGTAGTGGGTAGATAGTTTATATTAAAAACAAAGTCTTAAATACCAAACACCCTTATAAGAATCATATTTGTTGTAGGGTGCCTGGGTGGCTCAGTCAGTTAAGTGTCCAACTCCTGATTTTGGCTCAGGTCATGATCTCAGGGTTGTGAGATCCAACCTCGTATTGGGCTCTATGCTCAGTGTAGTCTGCTTGAGATTCTCTCTCTCCCTCTTGTTCTCCCCCTGCTTGTGTGCTCTCTGTATGAATAAGTAAAAATCTTAAAAAAAAAAAAAAGAATTATATTTTTTGCATAGTTTCAATAATTTAGATGAAAACGTTAAATAATGCAAATATTAATATTTGATATTATCAATAGATAATATAAACATATGTAGCGCACACGTGTGCACGCACACACACACACACACACACCTGTGGCTATGATTGCATAATCCTGTGGCTACCTGTGGCTAGGATTACCTAATCTTGCCCTTGGGAAATATGTAAGTATTGGATAATTTTGTATTTGTTCTGCTGGGTGCAAGGGTGAGAGGGGATTTGCCTTGAAGGCTGCCCATATTATTGATGTGTCAGTCACTGTGTTAGTTGAAGGCATGGATTTATTGCTGATAATCTCTTTCCTGATGGTTGTATGGCTTGTGACTTTTACCATAAAAATGTTTCATTACTTTTCACATAAAACTTCTGTGTCTTAGGACTTGGGTCCTGAAGGACACACAGTGGAGTGAACTGTCTTATAAATGAAAGTCAGAGACTATTTTCAATTCTACTCATTAGCTTTACTCAAAAAACGGTATGAAACCCGTATACAGAAAGACCACATCTCAGTGACAGGTCACTTCCTTCTGAATTTCACGAGAACACGTGCACCCCAGGGTCGTGGTGACTGACTGTTGGGCAACTGTTCGGAGTTCTCCAATCTTAAGAGGCTTGAACAAGGGACTCCCAGATTTTTATTGTATCTCTTGCTGGAATAGCCCCACCAGGACCCAGAAATAATCTGCTACTATGCTGATTTCTGCTGTTCAAAAAGTCATGTCACTCAAACCTAATACCTGGGTTCTGAGTCATTAAATACTTGGTGTTTCATATTTATATACCGATTTTTTTTTTTTTTTTACCTGTACCAGAAACTATGGTATCTCCCTTTGCATGTGTTTCAGGACCGAGGAATTTCTCATTATTTATATTACTTACGGGCTTTGCATGTGCCGGCAAGGCTGTGAGTTAGCAAGATCACCAGCCTCAAGCTACCATGGAACTCTGTCCTCATGTTTGCCAGTTGCTTATTCGATATTTGTGGATGACTGTTCTACCATTACTCCAAACTTGACATGTTCCGCCTCTCCAGAATTCTGTTCTCATCACAGTTTTCTCTTGTTCATCTTGCACCAAGGCTCAGTATCTTGGCATCACGTTTGAGTTTTTACTTTCTTTGTTGTTCCCTGTCCCAAGCAGTTGCTATTTGCTGTTTATTTGCTTAAAATCTCTCTTCCCTTTGATTCCCACTGCTTCCTAGAATTTCAGGATCTCACTAATCCCTCATATGTACTATTGAAATATGTCATACTAATATTTTCTTATTCCCCTAACCAGGGCTATTGTAAACTTAGGTGGAGTGGGTAGCTATTTTAAGGGCCCTGGGAAAGTCTTCCAGACCCTAAACTCTCCAGCTCAGCTGCTTAGAAATGTGACCATTGAGGGTCCGTTCCATTGGCACCTGTCTGTGAAGTGACTTGCGTGATCATCATTCAGGAGCAAAGACACCAAGCGAACTAGGTACTCTGGAGAGCTCAACGTGAAAAAATACTCTAGCAGAAAAATCGGATGAGTTGAGGAACTGAGAACTCACCTTATGTGGTTTGGGAATACCATGATCTCAAAACCACTGAAATTGTCCCAATTTCAGAAGCCATAACTTTATCAGTTAGAGCAAATGGGTACTTCAGCGTCTTTGAAGGAGAAAGTTAGGATAAGGTCGAGGATAAAGTTTATTATAATTTATTGTTGGAGAGGAGGCGTCACACACAGGCACACAAAGGAGTTTCTCTACTAAGAGAAAAAGAGTAAATAAGGGCACCTGGGTGGCTCAGTAGGTTAAACGTCTGATTTCGGCTCAGGTCATGGTCTCAGGGTCTTGAGATCGAGCCCCATGCCAGGCTCCCTGCTCAGTGGGGAGCCTGCTCCCCTGGCCCCTCCTCATGCTCATGCTCTCTCTCTTTCTCAAAGAGCAAAAACAAAACCCAAGTAAACAGATACAGGATAAATATACAAACTAAGTCAAGAGACTGATACTTCATATCAAGGAAGCAAAATGGGGGGCTCTGATGAGAAGTGGATGCCAGTCCAATTGGGTGGTCAGGGAAGACCTCTCAGGGGAGCTAGTTTTTGAGCCCAGACTTAAATGATAAGAAGACAGCAGCCATGGCAGGATCTGAGAGAAGAGCACAAAGAGGCCCAGAGATGGGAAGGAGCTCGCTGTGTTCAGGAGAGAAACCAGTGAGGGTGTCAGAACGAGAGAGATAGAGGAGTTGAAGTTGGCAGCCGTGGAACCATGCAGGGTTTTGAAGGTGATGGTGGGAACTTGTGTATTATTTTAAATGAGCTGGGGAGCTCCATTGAGGGGCTTCAAGTCGAGGTGTTCCATGAGGTGACTTATGCCTTAAAAGGATCACTTGGACTGCTGAGTGGGGAGTGTGTTGTGCGGGGAAAAAGGACAGCAATAGGCAGTTCTATCAGAGGAATCTAAACTGAGAGTTGAAGCTGGGTTGAATCTGGGTCGCCTCAGGCAGTAGGCTTGGCTGGATGTAGTCAGACTTAAGATGGAGTTTGGATTTGGGGTCTCAGTGCTGCTGGACTAGATGTTGGTTGAAAAAGGAAGAAGGATTAAGGAACGTCAGGTAGACCATAAGTCACGTGAGTCCGGAGCTCCAGATAGAGTTCAAGTCTAAAGATACAAATTAGAGCATGATCAGCTTATCAAAAAAATGTGAGACTGGGTATGATTCCCTGGGAAGAGAGTAGAAAGAGACAGAGACAGAGAGAAGCAGAGTTCAAAATCGCGCTCATCTTCCGGAAGCACTCTGATGTGGGCATTTTCCTGCTCCCCGATCAAGGATCTCTAGAGCTTCTCCATTTTTATTAGAATTCACTTCACTGTAATGTCTACTGAATAAAGACAAAAATCCCTTCCTGTTTCCGCTTCCTCCCGTCCACCCTGATCTTTGCATATTCTGACAGTTCCTGTCCCCTCTGTCTAGTGAAGAATTAACCTTATCCAAAGAGATGCCCGGCTTTGGTGCACAAAGCCATTGAGGGGGGTGATCTCTAGACACCACCTGGAATATTCCACCTCCTAGAACTGTCTTTGTTTGCCTGGGGCCATGGCATTCCTCATTCTAACCATGTGGTTCGTGTTGGGGCTTTGGGGCCATGCGGGATCAGTTCTGGCCTCTGGAGGGACTGGAGACTGAAGGCATGAACCCCACCTCTGGAGGGGGGCTGGGCACCAGGGGTCGGCCATGCAGGCAGTATGGGACTGAGTCTTGATAAAGACTCTGGACACCAAAGGCTGGGCTGAACTTCTTTCCAGGTTGGTGGTACTCTCTGTGTATTGTCACCCACAGTGACTGGGAAGAGTTAACCTTGTCCATGACCCCACAGGGAAGCGATGACCAATGACCGGAGGCTTTGCATTTGGAAGTTTCCCGGCCTCTGCCCTATGTGTCCCTTCCCTTGGCTGATTTTAATTTGCATCCTTTCCTTATAATTAAGCATAACCATGAGTATAACAGCTTTCACTGAAGTTCCTTGAGTCCCTTTAGTGAATTATTAAAACTGAGAGTGGCTTTGGGGCGGGGGGGGGTGTCCCCTTTTATGGACTGAATATTTGTATCCCTCCAGAATTCATATGTTAAAATCCTAAGCCCCAAGTAGTGATATAAGGAGCTGGGATGTTTGAGGGGTTATTGCATCATGAGCACGAATGGGGGTAATGCCTTTTAGAAAAGATCTCAGGGCGCTCCCTTGCTCCTGTCATACGAGGACCCAGTGAGAAGACAGCAGTCTACAACCCAAGAAGAGAGCCCTCCCCAGATGCTGAACCTGCCAGCACCTTGGGCTTGGACTTCCCAGCCTCCCAGACTGTGAGAAATAAAGGTTTATTGTTTGAATCATCCAGTCTGTGCTACTTTTGCGACAGCCTGAACCAGGGACCCCCAGAATTTGTAATCGGTCAGAAGTGAGGGCAATCCTTGCAGGGGCCATTCCCTTTAACTTGGTGGTTGGCCTTAACTCTTCACACCTTCATTCTGGTGGTTAATTATATTCTCTTTGTTTTATTATTTAACTATTTTATGTGTTTTTATGCTTTTATAATTTTATTTTTGAAAAACTTTATTTTTTATTTTTATTTTATTTGTATTTGTATTTGTATTTTACCAAAGGTGGATCTCTTACAGGGCATTTCTTTCTTCTTCATTCCTTTTAATACTTAGCACAATTTTGGGACTCCTGAGACCTCTCAGTATATGTGTTGAATTTAATCGTCATGTTGAATCACTGTCTTTTTTTTTAAAACAAAATAATTACTGTTGGGCACCTGGGTGGCTCAGTCAGTTAAGCATCTGCCTTCAGCCTCAGATCATGATTCTGGGGTCCTGGAATC